>CASHTH010001158.1:0-25185 GCA_030341885.1 Geodia barretti | reverse complement strand
CAACCTTGTGGGTGAGTCCAGGAGATGTGAGTACTGCATGTCCAAAGAAGCCAGGTCTTTTGTCCACCCTCTTCCACGTCTATGTCTGTTGGTGCTCTTAGCACAATCTCCCCTGACAATCAGAAAGAGTTAGGTGGTGGAGCAGATTCTGAGATGCTCAATATGACATCTCCCAGTAAGGTAGAGGACACTAACTGCGGTCCCTGGACAGGACTTGGTGGAGACCCTGAACAATAAAAACCCATGCTCTATCCTAACTACAACACACACTGCAGGGGATCATCCGCGCTAGCACTACCCTTATATACAACACCTTTCTACAACACACTATGGAACCTCTGATAAGGGACCCTCTGAGATAGGTACGACCTCTCTACAAGAACACTTTTTCCCATGCTAATTTGTATTTTTTGACCTCCTAGATTGGAACGACGACCTCTCTACTAGGGACAAAAACCATTGGTCCCATAATGTCCCTTGTTAGGAGATTCCACTGTAGTCCAGTAGCATAGTGTGCAGTTTCACAAGCTACCTGCTGCATTGAAGGAGCGCACAATCCTCTCGTAGTTGTCACAACCTTGTCTGCAGACGGTTCCATTCTGCAGCACATAAAAATGGAACAATTTGTTATGAAGTTGATGATGTCATGTTGAACACTTACACAGTCAATTCTGCAGTACGGGTTGAAGTAGTGGTCATCAATATTTCTCTCCTCCCTACACTGCCCTTTCTGTCAAATACAGTTACAATAGATGTAGTGTTCATCGAGAATAACAAGCAAATCTTACACATTCATCCCTGCAGCCCCGACGGGTGAGCTGAGCTAAAGTTGGTTCCACTCTCACCAGACAACCTCTGACAAGCTCGGCAAACTACAGAGCAATACATGCATGTCAATTTTACTTAGTTAGGCACCAACACAGTATAACAGTCTGAGACCTTTTGGTAGGTCTTGCAGTTTGTCTTCTCATTCTCTGAGTTGAACTGTGGGAATGACTTGAACACCCACGTTCCTCCTCCAGCGGTTACATTCTCCAGCTGAACATCCTAACATAAGGCAGAGGCAGTATATAAGGTGAGCTAGACCCATTCCTGTAAACACCTTATTTATCTTCCTTGTTCAATGTGGGTACAAGCAGTTTTATTTTCAGTGAGTATAGTGTCTGGTGGTGCTTGGTACAAACAACAGCAGCAAGCCAGGGAGGGGATGGGGACTCAAAAGCAACATCTCTAAACTCCCTTTCAGCTTTAAGCAATTCACGGCTTCAAACTACCCTTGTAAGTAAGGGTAACACACTCACACACACATTATAGCCACACACACACCTGGTAGGGTTGGCTGTTAGTGATGCTATCCATGCAGAGGACACTGCACATGGAAGCAGTGTAGGCTGTGGAAGAGGTCAACTCATCTCCCTCGTCATCTTCTCTGTGAAGAACATCCACACACTCTGCCAGTTCACTCTCAGTTCCCACGTATCCCTCATCTCCCTCCTTCATGTCGTCACCACTGCCGCTGGCCCCAGATCCACTCTCTTCACCTCCACTGTAATGTCCCTCACCGTCATCCTTATAACCGCTATTGAACAAAGATCCATAATACGGTAGCTATTGCAATTACACACATAGAAGTTAGCTACCTCTGCCCCTGGATTCTGCCGGCGTAGAGAAATATGCAGCATATGAGCACAAAAAGAGATGAACCGAGTGGAGCCATGGCGACCGGCCGCTGCGCAACTATAGCACCGGTGCCGAAGCGATTGCAAAAATCTGCAAAGTAGCGCTGGAGGGGGGGAGGCAAGTTAATGGGATCGTCTCAGACTCTAGATTGCGCATGTGTGTTTGTTTTACGACCTATATAAGTATGCTCACAACGGAAGCACCTGCCGCGCGTATATACAGTCAAGACATACAGAAATGTGTGCACGGTTCCAATCTGTCGCATTTTTCTGCATCAACTGAAGAAGTTTCGAAAGTGTGACTAAGAACGGCTGTGCGTCCGGTCGACCCGAGACCTGTGTATACGGGTAGCCGGTGTTTCATAGGCAAGGACGAAAACATCAGCTGGGAAAGTTGACTTTAATAACTGGAACTAACACGGTAACACTGCTAAGATGCATGCAGACGTAGGATTTCTTGGTGTCGCATCGCCGGTTTATTAAAACCCTCGGCGCGCATGCGCAGCGAGGGTTACTGTAGTCGTTCTGTCTCTGTGTGTGTGTGTGTGTGTGTGTGTGTGTGTGGTCGACGCTTATTCTCGCACTACAGGCTACGAGGTGGCCCATTAGCGATACCAACGGCTTCAGAACTACGCGAGCCTGAAAAACGAAAGGGCGAATTTCCTGAAACGACTGCGTTCGAGAGATATGCCGTGAAAACAAGCGAAAACGCCAATATGCATAATAGCACTTGGCTTACCACGACCTGATCCCCTCACTCTGTGTACCTTGGGGGCTCAGGAAGTCACAACGAATGGCATGTCATGCTATCTACTACTGTAGCTAGCCCGTGTCAGACTCTCCGCTGGCTACTAGCGCGAGACCGCGAGTACAAATAGCCTAGCCCATCAATTAGCAGTATCGCGCATGCGCAGTTCGCCGGGGTTTTGCATTTTTTTCAGAGGCGATTTTCGTAAGTGCCGCGTTCAGAGTGAAAACCAAGTGAACAAGCCAATATGCTAATTAGCACTGGCTTACCCCGACCTGATCCGCTTGCTTTGTGTACCTCGGAGGCGCAATAAGCCACAACGAAGGACGTGTATCGACTCCCGCATGCTATCTACTACCGTAGCTAGCCCGTGTCAGACTTCTCCGCGAGCTACTAGCGGGAGATCACGAGTAAACGTTAACCGCGGAAATTCTATTTTATTAATAACTGTCTGATTAATTAGTTATAATACCGTACATTCATTCAGAAGTGTTCAGAATGTTCAGAGGCATTCTGCTAATTTCACTGATTTTTGCCAAGATTGTTCAATAGTGCAGAAACTGTTCAGCCAAATCACCTCAATTTTAACAATTCCTTGAAATTGAAAAAAAGACAAATTTAAGACAAACAACAATAAATCAAGAAAGAGATACAGAATTTGTTCCTGTTTTTTCTACAGGAAAGTGTTCCGTTACAATGACTTTTCTATGGATGTACAGCATGTTGTCTTCTTCAACTGCAACTATATTTCTTTCTGCTTTTATGGCAGGTATCACGCAAGAGCCTAAGGGAAAAGGCGCAGAATTATGTAAGAAGGTCTGATAAACTCTAAAATTAAGTTAGGTGTATGAACGGTATTATAACTAATTAATCAGACAGTTATAATAAGCTGCTGGGGTCTCTTCGTCTCCTGTCCAGGACGAGTATTCTCAGTGAAAGTAGGTTTTTGTATAGAACTGATAACTACGAGTTCCTCCAGGATCACTGTTTTGGACGGACATCCCTCGCAGGAGACATGCCTTCTCTGCAAGAAAACGCTCTAGGCGCGAGTAGCCATGTGCGGCTGGCGGATGTACGTGATGGGCTGGTTTCCCATGGCCTGAACGTCTCCTATGTTGCAGTAGATCACCTCCTTGAACTGGTAGCTACCCACCCCCTGCATGCAAGCTCTTTACATTTGCTGAAAATCGCCCTTTGTGCTTTTGTTGCTCTCATCATGGAAAAATTGCTGGAGATTTATACTACTTTCTCTGTCTAGCACTCATAGAAGTCTATTATTGTGTCTTTTCTTATACAGCAGCTTATTCAGTTTTATGTTAGCATCTGAACCAATAAAATGCAGATATGAAATTCACACATAACCTATACATAGTTATTTTCTGGGTGACCAGAGAGAGAGTCACATGCAGTGTCATTGGAGCGATTTTATAAGTGCAAAGATCATTGTTCAAAGGAAGTGAAGTGTGAAGCACCAAAAAGGACTGAAGAAGGAGTGGTTCACAGCTTACGTGCATGCTGACACCATTCCTACATATATTGTTATTATTACTAGTCTGCGCCACAAAAATAATAGTGATGGCATCTTGCAGTTGTGTGCGCCTATCCTGTGGGCCCATCCCTTGTTAACCCTCAGCGCGTATGCGCAGCGAGGGTACTGTAGTCGTTCTGTGTGTCTGTCTGTCTGTTACACTACATCTCACTCTCCAGTGTTCTTTCGTCTCACAAACGATACTACATAATTAACGGGCAATGAAGATCAGAATTTTGTGCGGTTTTCTCTGAAAATGCTCCGTTGCAAAGCTAGAGCGCTTCCAGCATTGTATGGCTAATGCCGGTAGTCGCCATTTTATCGCTGCCGGATAATGCGCATGCGCTTATATTTAGCAAGGCTTACCTCCACCGGGTCCGCTTGCTCTGTCTATCTTGAAGGCACAAGAAGTCACAACGAATGGCGTGTATCGACTCTCGCGTGCTATCTTACTGTAGCTAGCCCGTGTCAGACACTCTGCGAGCTACTTCGCCGAGGGTTTGCACTTTAGTGCTGTCATTACCCTCGGCGCGCATGCGCAGCGAGGGTACTGTAGTTGTATGTCTGTCTGTTACTCTCAATCTCACTTCTCGAGTGTCTGTTCGTCTCACAAAGGATAGGCCTACCTAACGGGCAATGAAGGTCAGAAATTTCGAACAGTTTTCTCTGAAGATGCTCCGTTGCAGAGCTAGAGCGCTTCCGCCATTGTACGGCTGATGCGTAGTCGGCCATTTTTATCGCTGATGAAAATGCGCATGCGCTTATATGGGTCCGCTTGCTCTGTGTATCTGAAGGCACGAGAAGTCACAACGAAGGGCGTGTATCGACTCCACATGCTATCTACTACTGTAGCTAGCCCGTGTCAGCGGGAGACCACGAGTATACAACATACTAATAGCAGCCCAGCCCATCAATTAGCGGTACCGCGCATGCCCAGTTCGCCGAGGGTTTGCCATTGGGTCTGTCTGTCTGTTTGTCTGTTACTCTATATCTCACTCCTCGAACGTTTGTTCGTCCCACAAACGATGCCATCTACCCAACGGGCGACGAAGGTCAGAAAGTTTGTGGGGTTTTCTCTGAAAATGCTCCGTGCAGAGCTACAGCGCGAAAAAGCCAATATGCAAATACGCAACGGACGGGATGGCTTACCGCGGTCTGATCGATCCGCGTGCTCTGTGACCTCGGAGGCACCAGAAGATGCAACGCAGGGCGTGTATCGCCTCTCGCATGCTGTCTAGTAGTGTAGTTAGCCCGCGTCAGACTCTGCGCGAGATGCTAGAGACCTGGAGTAACAGCCAGACCATCAATTAGTAATACAGCGCATGCGTTTACTGACGCGTGCGCGTCACAATGCGCCGAGGGTTTTGCACTTCAGTGCTTTTTATTACCCTCGGGCGCGCATGCGCAGCGAGGTACTGTAGTTGGGTTTGTCGTCTGTCTGTTACTCTCAATCTCACTTCTCGAATATCTGTTCGTCTCGCAAACGATATGACCTACCTACGGCAATGAAGGTCAGAAATGTGGACGGTTTCTCTGAAAATGCTTCGTTGCAAAGCTAGAGCGCTTCCGCCATTGAACGGCTAATGCTAGTCGGCCATTTTTATCGCTGCGGAAAATGCGCATGCGCTTATATTTTCAAACAGGCTCAGGTCCGCTTGCTCTGTGTATCTTGAAGGCACGAGAAGTCACAACTAATGGCGTGTATCGACTCCCACATGCTATCTACTAGCCCGTGTCAGACGCTACTAGCGGGAGACCATGAGTATACTACATACTAATAGCAGCCCAGCCCATCAATTAGCGGTGCCCAGTTCGCCGAGGGTTTGCACTTTAGTGCTTTTCATTGGGTTTGTCTGTGTGTGTGTCTGTCTGTTACTCTACATCTCACTTCTCGAGTGTTTGTTCGTCTCACAAAGGATACGACCTACTTAACGGGCAATGAAGGTCCGAAATTTTGTACGGTTTTTCTCTGAAACGGTTCCGTTGCAAAGCTAGAGCGCGAAAAAGCCAATATGCAGGGATGGCTTACCCACAGTCTGGTCGATCCGCGTGCTCTGCGTACCTCAGAGGCACCAGAAGATGCAACGCAGGGCGTGTATCGCATCTCGCGTGCTATCTAATAGTGTAGTTAGCCCTCGTCAGACTCTGCGCGAGCTGGCAGAGATCACGAGTAACAGCTAGGACTAAACCCAGCCCATCAATTAGTGGTATGGCGCATGCGTTTACTAACGCGTGCGCGTCACAGTGCGCCGAGGGTTTACACTTCAGTGCTTTTTGCTTCACACCATCTTATCCCTTGCACTTGTGTTTTGCTTCGCTAGACATTAATAGTGGTACTATTTTTGACAATTAATGTCCTCCATCCTCCCTTGGTTCCTCCGACCCACCAGACTCTCTGGTGTCCTTAAACTCCATCGACCCCCAGAATCCCTTGACTCCCTTGACTCCCCTGACTCCCTAGACTCCCCTAACTCCACAGACTCCACCCCTAACTCCAGAGAAACATGATGCCGGAGACTCCCACTCCCTAGACTCCCATCCCTGACTCCCCTCTACTCTCCCATGACTCCCAATATAGACTCCCCTGACTCCCCAGACTCCCTAGACTCCCAATAAAGACTCCCCTGACTCCCTCTACTCCCATGACTCCCAATATAGACTCCCCTGACTCCCGAACTCCTTAGACTCCCAAGAAAGATAGCAGCTAAACATACTATTATAGCAGTTTTATTACGGTTACTACCTCCAGCCTTGCTACAAATCGTTCACATAATAATATTGACCACCGCTGAGAATCTGATTCACTGCAAAATGATTGTGATGTTGAATAACAGATTATTACACAAACTTTCATAGACCAAGTAGCTAACTGTCGCCCTTGCTGTGCATGACATGGCTAATACAAAACTGTCACTGTAAACTCTACGTAAACTCTAACTAGCTGGCTATAAGTCTTGACCCTTCAACAACAAAGTTCTTATTATTTATGTAGTACATTTCCACCAACTTCTCCATTACTTACTGCAGCAGCAATCTCCTTCAATTGGGGCCATCAGCTCTTGCTCTCTAGCAGCCATAAGTTACATTCGTCACCTATGTCATTGCTGTCACTATCTTTTTGACCAGGATTTATAACCTTTGGGCAATTGTCACAGTCATCACGTATGAAGTCACCGTCCCAGTCCAGACGACGACTCCGGCTTTCCAGAAGGCATTCACAGTTGTGTCTACTGTGTCACGTAAGCACGCCTTTTTTGCCGTCTATTCTTGTACACTCATGATAACCCTCAGGGCAGGCTGAGTTAAAAATAGCATGATAGTAAGGGATATGAAGGTCATGTATGAAGGCATAGGTATATGTAAGTACTACAGACTGCACTGGTAACTCTCAAGCTTAAAAACCTTCTTAACCTATACAGTTTAACTTAAGCAGCTAATACACGTGAAACAATAGGGAATGACAGAGTCACAATTATCTGTGAACTACTTCTATTCTCTTTCTGCTTCACCTTACTGCACAACTAAAACCCCAGAATTTTATACTAGTTGATTGTGTAATAAATAGCTAGAGTGGATTCAGTGGCACCTACAATGCAGCTTGTGTACAAATACAGGACTAGAATTGTTGATCAAAAGCCGCAAGTGCTTATCATGCCTTACTCTGTAACAAAACAATTAATACTTAGTGATGTGACTTTCTTACGGCATTCTGGAAGATCAGTGCACTCCACTTCCACCGGTTCAATCACAGGGCATTCCTCTCCTCCATTTTCTGCAGCTCTAGTGACGAATGGAGTGCAGGTCTTGGTTGCAGAGCCACAAGATGGTGAGCAGGAGCTGCAATCTCTGTATTCCCACTCACAGTCAACTGCAAAAACATGTAAAACAAATTTGTGAAATCTGTACAGGTGACCTAGAAATTTAGTTGGAGGCACGGAAGGACATTGGTTTTTGCTATGTATTAATTTGCCCTCATCATTAAAGTGGCATGCATTGGCATAAATATCGAAATAGACTTCAGATTTTACCAGGGCAAGGTTTAGGATGGGTGCACTCCAGTAGTCGTGACTGTCTATTGCGAACAAAATCAGGGCATTCTCTTCCTCCGTGCTGTGGTTGTTGCGTAATGATTGGTTGACAGAAGTGATTCCCTTTACCAACACAGGTGACCGAGCAACTGTCACAGTCTCCATACTCCCATCGCAGTCACTGCAGAGTGGACAAAGGATATGGTGTCTGATGCTTTCACAGAGCCGTAACACCCATTTAATTAAATTAAAGTCAGCATATCTAGGATTTTGAAGGGGGGTTCTACTATCCACAATGTTTTTTTTACTGCTCTCGTGTTCGCGCGCATGAGGCAGGTGACGCATGCGAGCAAAATGATAAAAAAAATAGGGGTTCCATGTAACCCAAAGAACCCCCTGGATCTGCCACTGAAAGTGAATGAGACAAAAACGCCCATTATTATACATTATACTATCCCAGGGGTGGCAAGGTCGCAGGCGGTGCACTCTAACAGTTTTGACGTCCGTTGGCCGAACGAACGCAGGACAATCCTCCTCCATGCTGTGGTTCCTGTGTGATGACTGGTGTACACTGTCGTGTCCACACTCCACGCCACAGATGCCGAGCACTCTTCACACCTTCCCTACTCCATTACACAGTCAACTACAGAGTGAACACAGATAATGCACACAGCAGTGTTGGACACCAAGTCTTATCAGTTCTAGGCACCTTGGTTTAAGCTAGCTAAATGGAGCATAATTATATTATTATCATAGCTACCAGGTGGGCAAGGTCCAAGATCCGTGCACTCAAGTAGTTGTGACTCTTCATTGCGAACAAAATCAGGGCATCTCTTCCTCCGTGATGTGGTTTCTGTCTGATGACTGGTGGACACAGTTTTGTCCCACTTCCACAGGTTACCGAACACCTCTCACACCTTCCATACTCCCATTCACAGTCAACTGTATGTAGACATGCAGGGTATTTTGTATCTTGTTTAATTATTGGGCGAGCGGAGCGAGCCCTCCTAGGTGTGTCTTCGGACGAATTTTCGATCGACGCACCGTCGTCGTCTTAGTGCGCATGCGTTAATATTACGCGCTTCTTATTACTGTGCGGAAAACTTTCTCCATCCTCTTACAGCCCGTCCAGTTGGCTTCGAAGGAGATAGATTCATCCGCGGAGGATAGTGTTCTTCGTCGAAGAAAAACAGACAGCGAATCTCCGGGTTGTATTCTCGCGATATGCGTATGTACGTCGTCAATTAGTCACGCTTAGGAATGTCAATTAGTAACCAAAAGGAAGTCATTCCTAGGAAGTCTAGCTTCCGCCGTGCGCGCAGATTCGTAGGAAGTCTGGCTTCGCGCAGTCAGTAGAGCGTGCGCACGCACGAGCGGCCTCAATCGGACTGTTTACGCATTGGCTGACAGGCGCGAGGCATAATATGCGCGTGCGCATTCCTAGTATATACGTACTTGAGTTCTCGCTCCGCTCGCCAAAAGAATGCCAAGCATTCCACTAGTAGATGTGTATAATTAACCATCGGCGCGCATGCGCAGCGAGGGTTACAGTAGTCGTTCTGTCTGTCCGTCTGTCTGTCTGTCCGCCAGAGTTCTAGCACTACAGGCTATGAGGCGGCCAATGAGTGGCACCAACGGGTTGTGAACGACGAGAAGATTAGTAATAATAATGTGGCGATTTCCCGAAACGACTGCGAGAGATATGGCGTGAAAACAAGCGAAAAAGCTTACGCGAGCGATTCATCGCTCACGCGCGTATGTGGGTGTATCGTTTTGCCGGAGCATCAGACGCGAGCGATCCATCGCGCACGCGTTTGCAGGAGCATGCACATCTGCTAGATTCCGCGTGGTTATTAACCCTCGGCGCGCATGCGCAGTAGTACTTGAGTCTGTCTGTGTGTCTGTCTGTCTGTTACTCTCAATCTCACTTCTCGGGTGTTTGTTCGTCTCAAAAAGGATACGACCTACTTAACGGGCAATGAAGGTCAGAAATTTCGAACGGTTTTCTCTGAAACTGCTCCGTTCCAAAGCTAGAGCGCGAAAAACCCAATATACAAATACACAACGGCTTACCACAGTCGGATCGATCCGCGTGCTCTGCGTACTTCGGAGGCACCAGAAGATGCAACGCAGGGCGTGAATCGCCTCTCGCATGCTATCTAGTATTGTAGTTAGCCCGCGTCAGACTCTGCGCGAGCTAGCAAGAGACCACGAGTAGCAGCTAAAACTAAACCAAGCCCATCAATAGTGGTACGGCGCATGCGTTTACTTACGCGTGCGCGTCACAGTGCGCCGAGGGTTTGCTCTTCAGTGCTTTTCATTATGTAATTGCTTCTGCATTCCACACCTAAGAGAATTCCATGTTCCTAACAATTTCGGCTTTGGCTGTACTCTTACAGAGAGTGGGATCTACTGAGTGAGCCAAATTTAGAATGTGGTAGTATCATGGGCTAAACAGAACTTAATTCTTTCACTGTGTCCCTATTGTTATGTTCCATCGTAGTAACATTTCTAAATTTAGCTCTTACAATTACACTCTGCCACATTCCTCAGCGCTGACTGTGTAACCGTATTATAGGTATATACCACAATGAATGGTTGTGGCCACGCCACATGACTTGTGCTAATAACTGAGGATCGAAGGGGCTTTCCGACATGATACGTAATGTACTTGCAAAACCACTGACTAGCAAAGCTTGCCAAGATCACGTTGCGTAGCTATGGCACTACTATGATGAAAAGCACTAAAGTGTAAACCCTCGGCGAACTGCGCATGCGCGATACCGCAAATTGATGGGCTGGCTATTAGTATGCGTTCATTCGTGGTCTCCCGCTGGTAGATCGCAGAGAGTCTGACACGGGCTAGCTGCAGTATAATAATAGTAGATAGCAGCAAGTCGATACACGCCCCAAAATACACAGAAAAAGCGGACCCGGTACAGGTAAGGCTAATTTATATTGCACTCGGTTTTCACGCTATACTTGAACGCAGTAGTTTTATGAAAATCGCCTTTTAGAAATCAAGCCAGTGTAGCACTGAACCCATTACTATCGCTCTTTGGCCGGTTTCTTGCGCGTGATGGCGGTAACAGACAGACAGACAGACGGACACACAAGTATGTAACCCTCGCTGTGCATGCGCGCCGATGGTTAATTATCAGTATAGGCTATATATACCAGGGCAGGGAGTGAGGTTACATGTTCCAAACTCCAGCAGTGGGACTCCTGAACAATCCCCCACGTTTGGAACATTCTCGGGTACGATGCAGGTCCTGCTTCTTGCTCTCTGTCCTAGGCCACATGTTTCACTGCACTTTGTCCATTCGGACCACTCTGTAACTCTCGGCACATCTACATCTACACCTCCTGTTGGCCGGATACAAAAATTTGCTCACTCAATTACTCCAAGTCAATGCACTAACTTACTGCATTGGGGGCAGCATTTTCCTGGCAAAAACACTTTTTGTGTCTGACTTTCACAAGGTTGGTCATCAGCACAAGTGATCATCTGCGTCACCACATTTCCACTAGCGGTCTGTAAAGGAATAGCACATTGGTTTTTTTCCTGTATGAAAATTAGCTATTCATCTTACGTCGCAAATATATTCTTTGCACGGGTTTGTCTTGTCAAAATATTGGTATTCGAAGAAATGCGCCGTTCCGGCGATTTCCACGTAGCAGCCCTTGCCGCAGACACCTGCTGTCGTGGATGTTCCCCCCATCAGTTCAGCCCACATTTCTCTTAGAGACGGTGCCACTCCGAGGGTGTTGCCACGGGTTCCTGCAAAGGCAAAATAACAACATGTCTAGTCACAATGATCATGAGCTGCCAGTTGGCCTGTGGGTGGGATTAAGCTATACTCTGCAGACAGGCGAGCGCGATCTACCCGCTTTTAGTATATTATATATACTTATGCCGATGCGCCGTTGCATGCTATTCACCTTGCACCACAAGGAGAACGATAACGATCAGACAAACTTTGTGCATTCCCGACATCCTGCTTGTAGCTAACGCAATTGGGATGATCGTGCAATCCAGTTTATTTGTCTGCCCACAGCAATGTAGTTAACGCTTTTTATAGCATTGCTTTCCTTATGGTTGCTTCCGAAGCTTGCTCGTTTCCCGTGAACCTGGCTTTCCCCGTTTCACTACACTCGTGCAGCTGGCCGTGGCTCCGTCGTCTTACCATCCTTACTGAAAGGGTATAGACTGAAAGTACGGCGCGTACGTAGTAGGATATGGGGGAATCCCGTCTCGGATTCTCTGCGCGCGATTGACCGCACAGACACGGCCAAGTTTCCCTCTCTGTATATAGCGTAGCAATAGCCTCGGAGCCCTAGGCTTCCCCGTTAACGTGGCATTAACATGGAAACACTCCCGAATAAGTGGCCTTGTGCATCTGTAGGGACACAGTTAGCGTTCGAGCTATCCTCTGAATGTGCTGCCGCTGTGCAGACCGTTATCCTACGCGAAGTATAGAGTTGTATAACTAGCATAACAATATACGGGGAAGATAGTACGGAAATTGACTCTAATAAACCTTCTTGGTATATATAGCTATATATGATTAGAAGCACAGCAAGTATAATTCTCTGTGGAATGATTCACAGTACATGTATTCCGGTTCACGGTGTGTGTTTTCCAGTTCACCGCATGCCTGAGTTTGAATCTGTACTAGAGACAAGAGAGAAGGTTGGCACAATCCTGAAGGAAAAACTTCGAATAGACCAAGTTCCGCTGTATGTCACAAGGCTGGGCAAACCAACCCCTAGCAAAAGACGACTAGTAATTGTGAAAATGAAATGCTTTGAAGACAAACTAAATGTCCTGAAGCAAGCCAAAAGGCTAAGTGGGTCTGGAATGTTTGTGATGGAGGATTTATCGAAGCACGAGAGAGAAGAGAGAAGGAGTCTAGTAAATGTCCTCATTCTCTTCCACATTTCCTAGCAGAATATTGCATCTCCTCTTCTCCTTCTCTTTCTCTCTTTCCAAACTCATTTGATTAGCCTTTAGAGATTGGATTTGACACTGCAGCTGGATTAACTGCTGCTGACGAGTGTCTTCAATGGGTAGGTTTGCGTTTTCACCAGGTGAGTGCTGTGTCGCAGTGCTTGGAGACTGCGCTGGCGAAGGACTTCCAACCTCTTGATCATTACGCACACCATGTGAGGGAAAGTCAGAACTCAATTTTTCTACACACGTGGTTGAGTTCACAGAGGCTAGTTTCCGGAATAGTGTTATTTTTAGAGCAAACTACGGTAGTTGGCTATGTACTTTGGACTTGTGTATACCGCACGTGTGTGTGTTTTCCAGTTCACCGCATGCCTGATTATAGCGGGGAATTCACAGATGTTCAGGGGTGTATAGTACGTATAAGTATAATACCAGTTCATCCTTCATGATCGAATGGAAAATCCCTTGAGAGAACCTCGCCGCAGGATGCTGCACTGCACTGCACTGCACTGCAGCCCGCCCCGACGTCACTATCTATGCATGCGCAAAGCGCCGCTATATTGAAGGCCAGTTGCGGATGATGTCGGGGTATATAGTTGCGTAAGTGGCTGCTGTTTTCTAACAACGCTGGACTGCGATACTCGTCCTCAGAGTAAGTTTATGCCCCACAGTCCTTTTATCGAGCAAGCATCAATCGACGTAAGCCATGCTCATCTGCACATATCGGCTTTTTCACTCGTCTTCCACGCTATTATCTTGAACGCAGTCATTTACTGGAAAATCGGCATTTTAACATCCATGTCCTCGTTGCTCCGAAGCCGTTGGTGCCTCTCACTTGTCGCCTCGCAGTAGTATAGAATAGCAGACACGCCAAACCCTACATAACCTTCGCTGCGCATGCGCGTCGAGGTTCCATTAGCTAATACCGATACACTGTCAGCTAACGTATCAAACCCATCGTGATAATAATAGCAATTTTTATGGAAGGAGGTATAGAAGTACGGTTGCCAGATGAAAAGGATAATTCGAACCCATGACACTTAGACAAGCGTTTTACCAACTGAGCTATTATTATACTGACAGTGCCAGGTACATTACAGAGAAGGGTGAATTTGCCAAGAGTGTCCTGACATAAATCATAGCAGCGCTAGCTAGTACATCACTTCACCCCAAATAATAATTATTTTACTCTACTATAATAAATATACTATAAGCTTATACATCCTTTGGCAACCCCTGAAATGAGTAAACTTCTCTCTGGACACCATTACTCCCTAAAAATATTTCTTGCACCCTTGAAAATAATATTAATTAAGAAACCTGTCCAATCTTCTGTCTCATTGGTTAGAGAGGTTCCACTGTAGATTTCTGCTGATACTCATGCTGAGTGAGAAGTGTATATACCGTGCCATATAATAAATATAGAATGTTTTTGAGGTTTGTTTTTTGTCTTGTGTTGTATAATTATACAGATCTGTGGTAGCTAGATATCTCAGAGTGCAGTGTCCTGGGTTGCATACGACAGCTCTTTTTCCCTATTTTTCGAACAAGCCAATGTTTACCTCGACCCCATTTTATGCACTGTGGCAGTAGCTACCAGTGTCATATATACAATGAAGGGTGCCCTAAAGCACTATCTAATTGGCCTTGTCAGAGTCTCAGTGAGCTGGCATATGCCGTGTCTGTCTGCAGCTGTTCTGGCACTACAGGCTATATACGTTTAGGCTCTGGCACAAAGTTGCTCAGCATTAATTTTTTTAAACAAAAACTAGGCAGGCTCAACCAATCAAGAAATGATATAGGCAGCTTTGTTGGGAAACTTTGAGTATTGTAAGAATTCTAGCGTACTTTGCATCGAGCCAAGGTGGCACACGTTGATTTTTAGAGCATTAACTTTGTGACAGGGCCTATAGCTATGCTATAATATAGGATGCACCGCACGAGAAATACCAGGTTTTTAGAACAAAACCGTGAAAATTGTTTTGCTGCCCAATCATAATTATGTCCTCTCCACATAAAATGAATCTAAGCACGTGTGCGCGCTGTAAATTCGACCATCTATATAGGCCCAAGATAAGACTTTACACAGTAAAAATGTGTATTCAACAAGTGGTATAGAGTGCCATACACAATTGTGAATGTATAGTGACTACATAAGAAAATTCTATGTTTGGTAGAGACATATCCAAATCATTACAACGTCTGATATTAACAATGTCATACAATAGTGTGAATAAAAACAGAGAGGGAGATCAGAAATCGAGGCAGAGTCATTATTAGGATATGTCTACTCTGTTAGAGCCCTGTACTTCCTGATCATATTGGTTGAGAGCTTCCAAAGCCTCCAATCTAAACAGTGTGTGTGTGTGTGTGTGTTTGCAGCATAAATGAACAGACAAATTAATGCGAAAATTTTTTAGGATGGGAATTTTTATCACAATCACAGATTCAGGCATTAGCATGATTATATGTAAACAACAGCCTGCGATGAACTGCACAGATTGAAGGAGAAACAGGTGATAAAAGCAGAGTATATACACAAGCTGTTCTGTCAAATCAGAATTTCAGTAGATTACCTTTTCTTTTCCACTCTTTGTTCTTCTGTTAATTCGGAATCACGCATGAGACCCTGCCTTGAGAGAAAGCTGTAGATACAATTGTACAAAATAATAGTTACTCAAACATGCACTACACCACAGGCTAATAAGACCAAGTAAGTCAAATCACTACATAAACATGCTGTCAGTCGACATGCATCAACAAACACAGGAAAAAAGCAAGGATAAGCATTCCAATGAAGCTAAACTGGACCCAAAACACACGAATAAGTGTATATAGAGGTGAACAGAGCTCGCAATCTCCTAAGTAGCGGGTGGGCTGATGGTGTAAGCGAGGCTCACTCGTAATTGTCAGAGAGGTCAGAGCCATCTCGTCCACTGGTGGCAGCAGTTCCACCGTGGGTATCGTTGACGTGGTCGTAGCTATTGCTGGTGGCCGCGGGCGGCTCTGACGGAGTCTGTGTCTCTGCGGAGAGGTCATTGCACTGGCCAGCAAGGGTTCCTAGTCCGTTGGAGGGCAATGGATGTCTGGTCTGACCCCGGGGAGTGAGAGGCTGCGTCGGAAGAGAGGTCTCCCTTTGGATTCCTTGTCTGGACACAGACAGAAATACGAGAGAGAGAGAGAGAGAGAGAGAGAGAGAGAGAGAGAGAGAGAGATATGAGAGAGAGATATGAGAGAGAGTATTAAACAAACAAGGGTTGAATGAAGAGAGATGATTTGACAAAAGAAAGACGAATGGTATCTTACATGATGTAACAACCAGAGTATACTAAAGATGAGAAACTGAGAAGAGAAAGAGAAGCTTATACGAGTTTGAGCTTAAAAGAAAGTTTCTATCCATACACTTAGGCTAGGTTCACAATTATGTCGCATTGCCCCGTCGCACTGGGCCACTTAGCCGCGTTGCGAGGATAGAATATCTTTGCGGCACAGCGCAATGAGGCAATGCAACACATTGTGAACCTAAGCCTTAAGGTAGGTGTATGAATTGACAGTGGCTACAAGACACCGTCGTGACTTACGCTAGTGGGCTGCTGGGGTGACTGTCCCGGTGACTCTAATAAGTGCTCACCATCAGAGGAAGTGTTTACGACATACCGACCAGACCTGAGAAATAAAACACAAAACACAACAATACATTAAATTAGGCCCCAAAAT
This sequence comes from Geodia barretti, assembly GCA_030341885.1. Taxonomy (NCBI): domain Eukaryota; kingdom Metazoa; phylum Porifera; class Demospongiae; order Tetractinellida; family Geodiidae; genus Geodia; species Geodia barretti. The sequence goes on along the minus strand of CASHTH010001158.1, from coordinate 8,531 downwards.
TTGTTCATGCACAAATGTGCCATTAGAAAAAAGAGAATTGAGCACGATGTCACACTGTGGTATTTTGAGAGCCAATACTAATCGCACCACCCAGGAGTGACCCTGACGCAACCGTTAGTTCTATTATTTGAAGGTAGCGTACACTGCCAATTATTGAACGGTACCAATTATCGAACCCCCGCACGGGCAAAAAGAATACGCTAAAATGCGGAAATTACACGGACTTCTTCTGTCCAGGACAAGTATTCTCGGTGAAAGTAGATTTTTGTAATCTTTTTGCATAGAACTGATAACTACGAGTTGTTTAATACCCTCCAGGATCACTCTATTGGACGGACATGCCTCGCAGGAGACGCGCCTTCTCTGCAAGAAAACGCTCTAGGCACGAGTGGCCATGTGCGAGCTCTTTACATTTCCTGAAAATCGCCCTTTGTGGTGTGCTTGGCACCCATCCTCGTACTCTTCCGAGCGCCCGGTGCAAGATTATCCGGGGCCGTCCACCCCCCCGCTCAAGAGCACCATCGTCCCGCCAAGGATCATACCTGGTTGTTCCTGTGGCAGCGATAGAGCTGGACATCGAAATTCCAGACAATCTTAGTGACATACCCTTCAATTATGCCTTCCACACGATTGGGAAAGCCGTGGATGATCTCTTCGCCGGTGGTCCATCTCATTAACCCTCGGCGCGCATGCGCAGCGAGGGTTACAGTAGTCGTTCCGTCTGTCCGCGCGAGTTCTAGCACTACAGGCTACGAGGCGGCCAATGAGTGGCACCAATGGGTTGTAAACGACGAGAAGATTGATATTAATGTGGCGATTTTCCCGAAACGACTGCGTTCCAGAGATATGGTGTGAAAACAAGCGAAAAAGCTTACGCGAGCGATTCATCGCGCACGCGCGTATGTGGGTATATCGTTTTACCGGAGCATCAGACGCGAGCGATCCATCGCGCACGCGCGTATGTCGTTTGCCGGAGCATGCGCATCTGCTAGATTCCGCGTGGTTATTTTAGTCGACCTTGGACAAGCAAGCGGTTTTTTAGTTTCTGTCCTCAGTCATTGTTGATCTCTGTTCTCTTGACCTTGGACGAGCAAGCGGTTTATCTCTCCTCAGTCATTGTTGATCTCTGTTGTTGATGGACAACAAATTGAGCAAGGTATGTCCGCAATGTAGCACAGCAGTTCACGTTAGACGAGCAGTTTGTGGATGCGGCCATGCCTTCCCATCTAAGCGTAAAGCGCAATCTGGCAATATACTGGACTATTATCTCAAGCAATGAAGCACAGTAGAATGCAAAAAGCGAATGTGAGAGCCTTTGAAACACCTGAGCAAACTTTGAGCAGGCAAGAGACGGATAAAGTGTGTAAAACCCGCAAGAGAGCCTCTGAAACATCTGAGCAAAGTATGAAGAGGCAAGAGACGGATAAAGTGCGTAACTTTGTCACCTTTGAAAAGAGTAAAGTAGCTGGAAATCAGTACTTTGATGGAGAAGTGTGTGATGGAACAAAGATCAACTAAGGATGGCGTTTGTGGTGACGTATTATGTGGCAGTAATTATAACAAGTGTAGCGGTAATTATAACAAGTGTAGCGGTAATTATAACAAGTGTAGCAGTAATTATAACAAGTGTAGCGGTACTTGCTTCTGGAAAAACGGTGCTGGAAACGGCTGTCGGAACAGAAGGGTGCTTGGAGAACATCAACCGCTATTCGTGTCTTTCTTCAACCTACTCAAAGGATCTAATAGAAATTGGTCGGCAGTGTGGCTCAAACTACACAGCTTTTGTAGAAAATTCTGCAGCACAATGCATAACAAATGACGATGGAGATTTTTGTTTTGGTGTCTTTTCAGAGCTGAATGTCACAGAGGGAGCGACATGCGCTTTGGCAGAAGACTCTTCTTGCCCAGCAAGTTGCAGGGAATTTTTGGAGGCTACTATCGCTACTGGAGAATGCTGTTTTAGTACTGTCTTCAACGAGCGATTTTCTCGGTTAGTTTTTGGATACAATATTCAAGCAGCATTGGTTGCATGCAGTGTTGAAGCCCCACTTCCCTGCGAGTCTGAATTTGATATTACGGTACCAGATGATGCAGAGTCTTGTAGCCTTCAACAGTTTTGGGGTCGTGTTGTGAAGTATTTATGCTCTCCGGAAGTAGGTCAGCCATATGTTGACGACATTCTTAAAAATCCAGAGTGCATTCCAATTGCTAGACACTTTGTCAACTTATGTGGTCAAGGTCCAAGTGAGAGATTGTGCTTGGGCATTCTTCAACGTTCCTATCCCCTGGTTAATCCCACGCAGGGTGCCTATGCTCATCCTGTTTTAAGTGAAGCCATATCCCAGTGTGCAAATTACTCGTCATTCGCCTCTGAAATGTGTCCGGAATCTTGCAAAAGTGCACTGAAAAGTGCAATAGACGAGTTCGGTTGCTGCATCAATCTGTTCAATGATACAGTCAATGAAGTCCTGTTGCCTCACTTTGGTCGTGATGTGATGATTGCATGTGGGTTAGACCCTCCAGGCCTTTGTGAAAATGATATTGTCCTCGATCGTGAATCGGGAACAGCAGTAAGCACTGCCATTGCTGCTTGGATTTACTTGTGTCTGACTCTATTGGCAGTTTATCTCTGAGTATATTTTTTTAAGTGTATGGCATTCGTAGATTAGCATTTGTTGCAATAATACCACTATGTTATGGTCCATTTATTATGTAATCTGTGACCATGAGTTTTAGATATACCATAGAAAATCCTTTCTCGGAAATGAAGGAGCATAACCATGAGCTTCAAAGCATTCGCAGGTACCTAATGGGCATTGGAATGAACCAAAACAGTTTTGATGGCCCACACATAGTTGCCATCCTCAAGCATGTCCGACAATGCTTTGTAAATAATTGGGCTAACACCATGGCCAAATACCAGTATTTGGTCCTCAGACCATTTCACCCTTTCCACAGTAGTTTGAGCATTAGTGCAACTGTGCACTCAAAAATGCAGAGAAAGCAATTAAAATGATGTGATGTCATCAAACATTACCTCAAGCACTTGCCAGCACTTATAGAACTCAGGACTAGTGTGGTAATGTGGTATGCAGCCATTTCCTGTAATGTGGACTGAGAGGTAGAGTGGTCTATCCCAAAATACATCGTCAGTAGGATATTTGTCTACATCTAAACACTATCAAGGTGGTATTTTATGGGATAGACCACTGTATATACCTTTCAGCTCTTCGATTGGTCAGCACCGGAATGCTCACCCACTGGCAGCTAGATCTAATTGCACGGACCAATTTCCAGCGGGTTGCATAATAGAGTTCTCTAAGAAAGTGGTCTGTGAACAATAGTCCCATCCCATTGGCACACTCCAGAAACTCATAGCAACGCACAAGAGAATGTGGGGGAGAAATCTCAAGAGGCTGTTGAAACAACGGTAAATTGCAGGTGCTCCAGGCAAGAATGCAATGTTCTCCAAAATTATGAAGTCTGTGAAGAGTTCACTCAAGTTCAGTTGCGAGTATTAGCCGACAAGAAGAGCTACATTGTAGAGGCCCATGGTGAATTGCTCACTATGTTGGCCCAGCACCATCCTCCCACAGACACTGCTCTAATGAAGGGTCCTGATATCGCTGAACTGTCATTCCATTTAGAGACGAAGGAAATACTAAAAATCACCCACAAGTGACTCAATGGAAACAGAATTATTGTGTGCATGTAGCTGATTCAATTGAGACAGAATTATTATGTGCATGTAGCTGATTCAATTGAGACAGAATTATCATGTGCATGTAGCTGATTCAATTGATGTGCATGTACAGCTGATTCAATTCGATAATTGGCGCCGTACTCTACATGTACAAATGAGTTTTATTGTGATTATCACCTCTAACACCAAGAAACATTCGTGTCTACGAAAGCAAGAAGACTCGGCAGCAATGACTAGCAAGGAACTGGACTTTTCACAAAAGGCAACACTCAATAGCAAGAGATGTATATACCACAATTAGGACGGTGAAAAACTCGCCTTCCTTCCAGAACCAGGAGGGACTCACTGCTCTAATTATCTCCTCAAGAAAAAGTAGCCGTGCTTTATGACCCAGTGTTGCTACGAAAGTTGAGAACTTCAGCAGTGTTCTCATTGATGCAGACAAAATATCGAAGACACGAAGGCCATGTACTGTTTTACTTCCATTTACATGAGGGCACGTGGAAGAAGTGCTTTCAGTTCATGGATGCCTCAACTAGTACGACAGTGGTTATCACAACAGACACCTCTTGACCAACTGCCAGTGCCGGGAACCTCCACTGCCATGACGACGGCAAGTAGTGCAACCGACACCACGATGTCATCGACCTCTGCATCAGCCAGCCACAGTCTCGGCTTTTCAGTCGATGCTGGCTGGACCAGTCAGTGTAGACGGCTATTGCCCAATCAATGACACAAACTATGGCGTCCACGGATGCCCGTGTCCAGGCGGTAACGCTCCATCATCCAGCGAAGTGCTCCTCAAAGCTCAGGGACCAGTACGTCTGCCGCAGGTTGTACATACACACCAGACCCCACCCACCCAAGCGGTTAATTAACAGTCGGAATGAAAGCAGACCTGTTATCAGCATAATGACCAAATGTCTCAACGCACCATTTGTAGTAGCCGTGATCTAAACTAGAGGATGTAGTAGCTATTGAAGAAGTTCACCACTGACTCGGTGAATTAATTGCTACTATGAGCCCAGGTGGTCTTTCGTTAAACCTTCTCATACGAAAGAGTAACAAGTTATAAAGACAAGGTGATTATGGCTTACAGAACCAGGAGTGCCTCGCAGCTCTAATTGTCTCCTCAAGGAAGGTAGTTAGAAAGATAAGCCGTGCTTTAAAGTTAACAGCCAGAATGAAGGTCATCTGGACAATGCTGTCTGAGATGATAAAGTGACTTTATTGGAAGGTTAGATCATGTCGCCTCCTCCTTACTCCAAAGAACGAAGCCTAATTTTACATGTATAAACCTTTCTCACTGCACATTAGATTGTGTGTGAAGGCAAGATGCTCTCCTCGAACCAGGAGGGCCTCACTGCTCTAATTATCTCCTCAAGAAAAGTAGTATTTGGAAAATAAACCATGCTTCAAGATATATCACAGTGTTTAGCTGGAGCTACAAACGAACAGAGACAGTGTTCTCATTGAGGCAGACAAAATATCAAAGACACGGAGGCCATCTCCTCATGTACTTCTATAACGTGAGGGAACGTGGAATGAGATGCTTGCTAGTCAGAATAGAGAGACAACCGGTAATTCTATCAAAGATGATCCAATGACTTTATTTGGTGGGGAAGACAAGATAATATACGCCTCCTCATTAGTGTAAAGAGGTGCACCGAGTTTTTCCTTATTAACTTTCATCACTACGAAAAAAAGACAAGATGCTCTCCTCAACTATCAATCCCCCTATCTCTCCAAGGTGTACATACATACGTAGTATATTCAGAAACAGGAGGGGTTAACAGCTCTGATGACCTCCTCACAAACTGAAGTGGGGAAGAAAAGAATGCACTCACCCTCTTCCCCTCTTGGAAGTGAAAACCTGCACACACTTAGCCCATTTTGCAGCTACGTCACCTACACCACCAGTCGATAAACGTGGAAAGCAGCCGAATCTACAGGCCAAGGGTGAGGATATCAAACAGCAGATACATGGGAACATTCTTTCTTTCCCCACGACTGAAAGTCACTACGGGAGGGCGAAGGGTACAAAGGGAAGAAAGTTCTTGTCGTCGTCACTATCGGTTGCTGCAATCCACGAGCTTTATTTGCAGAAGTGTGAACTGGATGCAGCTGAATTACGGTATACTCACATGATTTCATGCGTGCATAGTCTACTTCCGGTTTAAGTTTTTTTCCTTTGGCATGCATCCACCACGTTTGCACTCGAGGCAGAGAGAGCTGAATGGCAGACACGTCTGTGGAACCTCCCAGCCCAAAGAGGGCACGGATGGAGAGCTGCAGGTCACCCTCCCCGTGCTGCAGCCGCAGCGGGTCCGTGGACGTAGACCCTGGAGTGGTGATAACCTTTTTTGAAGATGACATTCATTTTATGCTGGGCCTGGAAGCGATTGCGGCGGCAGCCCTCCCGTCCCCCACGTCTGTGGCTATCCCGCCGGTTGGGGCGACGGCAGCCCAGAGTTGTATTGCTTTTCAGCGGTTCCTCGACAACGTTGCACTGAAGGTGGGTATGAAAAACAGCAATCTCGTCGTTGATACCAACGAGCAGAGATTCTATGGATTATTTGACGGACTACCCACACACCTTGCAGATCGCTTTGAGGCGGAGATCAGTAGGTATCCCTGACATCTACTCCCTGCAAATCGAACAGTAGGAAAAGCTTAGTCGGGGAGAGGCTGCAACTCCAGTAGTGAAGTACGAGTGCTACCTGGAATATTTAACACACATTTCAATTTGTCCATTGGTGTACCAAGGACAGATACTTGTGCTCTCTGTGATGAGATTGAGGTAGCGCCGGGAGGGACAGACGATCCAGAAGAGGTGCACAGACTACAAAAGGAAAAGCAGGAGCACCTCAGAAAAGCACAGCAGTCTTATTCCGAGTTACGTACCTCTACTGATATGGCTGTCATTCGATTTTGAGCAGAATTTGCCTCTTCCTCATATCCCAACCAACGACATTTTTTTACCTCCGACAGCTCTGGCTCTACGTGTTCTGTGTGCACAACAGTTGTGACAAGCACCATGTATTGCTGACCGGAAACAGTAGCTCATCGCGGAGCTAATGAAGTTGTATCGTGTCTCGATAACTACTTGAGTAGCGTATGGAGCCAATTATCGAACGGTACCTATTATCGAACGCTCGCGAGGCCTGCGAGGGGTAAGGAAATATACGGCTGAAAACGGAGGTAGACGAAGGTATGCGGACCCTCTCCGCGCGGCTAATTTGTCGTCAGTCTTTCTCTTTAGGTAAGTCGTTTTTTCAGCTATATGGGCAGCTATTACTTACTTTATTGCCCCACCAGGAGTGCTGGGTATGCCGCGCAAGAGGTGCTCGTTCGCCAGGAAGCGCTCGAGGTCTGCACCCGCCCGTCTTCCTCGTTCTACAAGTCCGAATAGACAGAAAAGACGTAAGAACTGGCAAGAAGAATCCATGACAGCCGCCCTTGAAGCTGTTAAAGGAGGACAGTCGATTTCACAGGCCGCTCGTGTTTACGGAGTCCCCAAGACCACCTTGCATGATCGAGTCAGTGGCAAAGTAGTTCATGGCTCCAACCCCGGACCCCAACGCTACCTGAATTGCCAAGAGGAAAGTGAGCTTGGTACGTACCTAAAGCACTGCGCGAGGGTTGGGTACGGCAAAACAAGAAGAGATGTTCTAAATATTGTTCAGAATGCTGCCTCTGAGAAAGGTGTGTTGCGCTCCAGTCAAGTCTCGCAGGGGTGGTGGCGCCGATTTCTTGAGCGGCAGAAAGATCTCTCTCTAAGACAAGGGGACGCTACAGCGCATGTGCGAATGGATGCCATGAATAGAGAGACTTTTGACCACTACTTTTCCCTCTTACACGATACATTGTCCACACATGATTTGCTCGACAAACCAGCGCAGATCTACAATGTAGATGAAAGTGGTGTGCCTCTCAATCCACGTCCTCCCAAAGTGGTGTCTCCAAAGGGTCGAGGGATGAAAAAAGTCCGATACCGTTGTTCCGGGCGCAAAGGTCAGATAACCATTGTGGCATGCGCAAATGCAGCGGGACATGCAATTCCCCCCATGGTTATTTTCAGCGCTTCTAAACTTAACCCAGCATGGGCCAAGGGGGAAGTTGTTGGCACGAACTATGGCTTGAGTGCAAATGGATGGATTAACACAGACCTCTTTGAGGCATGGTTTATTGAGCATTTCATCCAGAATGCCGTCTCCGCACGCCCACTTTTTCTTCTCTTAGATGGTCACAGCACTCATTACCAGCCGCAGGTGATCAAATTCGCCATGGAACATCAGTGTATAATCCTCTGTCTACCTCCGCACACGACCCACGAATCACAGCCACTGGACGTTGGTGTCTTTGCTCCGCTCAAGGTGCAATGGAGTACGGTGTGTCACAAGTTCTACCAAAAGAACCCAGGGAAGGTCATAAATAGGTTTAACTTCAGCACCATGTTTTCAGAGGCGTGGTATGGGGCCATCACTCCTAATAACATAATGGGTGGGTTTCGTAAGGCTGGAGTGTTCCCATTTGACCCAGAAGCTGTGACACTTTCAACACCTCCTGACAACTCTGCCAAGATACACTGTTCTGCGGAGGTGAGGGAAACCTCTCCTGAGATGGTGTCACCGAACAACCCCGATTTGGAGACTGTTCCTGGTGAGTCCGCCAGTGGGAGTAGCGAGTCTGTTGTTGGTGACCCATGCACTTCCAAGACTTCAATCAGTGACTCGTGCACATTGCAAACTGCCGTAAGTGACCTCTGCACCCCCAAGGCCTCTGACCTATACACCCCTGACCCTACGGAGACTACTTCTAGCAACCG
>CASHTH010001157.1:0-13458 GCA_030341885.1 Geodia barretti | reverse complement strand
ATCCTCTTTTCAAGGAGTCTTGATTTTTCAAATTTTCAAGTCGTTAGTTAGGTATCCTTGGAGGCCCTTTTTGATTTGTCTGGAATTTTCATTCTTCGGTTGTTTTAAAAACAATGTATATATGTCTCCCCTCCCTCCCTCCTCCAGCGTCTTCGTGAGGAGATATTTACCCAAACTCGAAGAAAAGCAGCAAGCACCGAAAGCCACGATCCTCAGAAAGGCCATGGAGTACATTCGACACATGCAGGAACTGGAGCAGGTGGCCGAGGCCGAACTGGTTGCCGAGAAACGATGGAAGCTCCGCCTCATCGATCGACTAAAGCAGGTCTGTTTAATTAACCCTTTCCCTCCGCTCTCTAGAAGTTATTTCTTAGACACCATCTATTGCTATTTATCACTTTCCAATCAATATATTATTATTCCAATCTATTGCTATTTATCACTTTCAAAATGTTTGGCCTGTCTTTTTCGTTTGTTGTAAAAAGTTTTTAAAGGGTACTATAGCCATTGAGAACTAACGTTGTGATCCGTGCACTTTACAAAGGCAATGTCCAAATAGCTACTAAAAATGGGCAAACATAATACACCAAAGGCAATAATGAGTGAATTTTCATCGACATTTTTGACGTTACTTCAGGGCATGTCATGCACCCTGACAATTATGGTATTATTGCCAAACATGTCGCTTTTTAGATGGTGATTGTAAAGTGACCTCTGGGACATGTAGGGGTTGTCGTTTCAGCCAATTCCTTGGAGGCCAATTGCTGACATGCTGGCTTTTAAGCTTCCTGTAGTCATCAAGTGCTTTCGATTCGTTGAAGATTTTTAGCAGACCTGCAACCTCAAGTTTTTGTTCAATGTTATCCTTGTCCAGTGGCTTCATAAAAGGTTTATGGTGCAGTAGCAGCCAAAGCAAAAAAATTCCGGGCCGGGAGAGCTGCTGGTCATCTACTTCTAGCCAGCAGACTCTCTCTGAAGTGAGAAGAATATCCTCTGTACAATCATACAGGAGAATGAGGAGTAGAATGGCAGTAGAAGGAGCAGTAGAATGAGTAGTAGAATGAGCAGTAGAATGAGCAGTAGAATGAGCAGTAGAATGAGCAGTAGAATGAGCAGTAGAATGAGCAGTAGAATGGCAGTAGAATGAGCAGTAGAATGAGCAGTAGAATGAGCAGTAGAATGAGCAGTAGAATGAGCAGTAGAATGAGCAGTAGAATGGCAGTAGAATGAGCAGTAGAATGAGCAGTAGAATGAGCAGTAGAATGAGCAGTAGAATGAGCAGTAGAATGAGCAGTAGAATGAGCAGTAGAATGGCAGTAGAATGAGCAGAAACATGAGGATTAGAATGCCATTTAATGCTCATTATACTGCTCCTTCTACTGCCATTCTACTGGTATTCTACTGCTCATTCTACTGCTCATTCTACTGCTCATTCTACTGCCCTTCTCCTGCCTTTATACTGGCATTCTACTCCTCATTCTTCTGCTCATTCTACTGCCAGTCTACTGCTCATTCTACTGCTCATTCTACTGCCAGTCTACTGCTCATTCTACTGCTCCTTCTATTGCCATTCTACTGCTCAGTCTACTGCTCATTCTACTGCCATTCTACTGCTAATTCTACTGCCATTCTACTGCTCATTCTACTGCTCATTCTACTGCTCATTCTACTGATGATTCTACTGCTGATTCTAGTAGAATTAGCAGTAGAATGAGCAGTAGAATGTGTACTGCTCTTTCTACTGCCATACTACTGGCATTCCACTCCTCATTCTTCTGCTCATTCTAGTGCCATTCTACTGCTCATTCTACTGCTGATTCTACTGCTCATTCTACTGCCATTCTACTGCACATTGTACTGCCATTCTACTGCCATTCTACTGCCATTCTACTGCCATTCTACTCCTGCTCATTATTACTACTAGAATCAGCAGTAGAATCATCAGTAGAATGAGCAGTAGAATGAGCAGTAGAATGGCAGTAGAATGAGCAGAAGAATGAGGAGTAGAATGCCAGTAGAGCTCTTCGTTATATTAATAATTGAGACGATAAACAGAAATAGAATGTTAAAAATAGATAGATAGAAATAGAATGTGACGAGTGAGTGTCTTCACTTCCTTCTTCTTTTCAGCTAAAAAGGGTAAAAAAAGTAGCACATCCATGTTACTTTGGTCTTTACTTTTCCTACTTCCTCGTCTTCTTTAACATCTTCCCGCTCTTCCAACATCTTCCTCATCTTCTTGAGCTCAGCCTCAACCTTCTTGAGCTCAGCCTCAGACTTCTCGAGCTTATCCTGAAAAAAGGTGTACACAGATATTAGACACAAATATTAGACACCTACCTTCAAGGCGTCAACTGTCAGTTCTGGCTCCATAATTTCACGGTATGATTTCTTTAGGTGGTGGGGTATTCCCCATATGCCTGGGTCCAAGGATTCAAATTCCGACCAAATAGTAGAAATATAAAAATTAATAAATGCAAAAAATTTCCAATCCAGCGACTTAACACCAAAGTTGGAGGAATTAAAAAACAATTGCACACTGGAGGTCACAACAGCTTCAATACAACAACACCCTAGCTTCGAGAAAGGGAAAAAATGAATCGAACTTCATCCTCGCAGAATAGAATTGCCAATGGTGGGAATTGGAAATTATCTAGGGTAGTAATATAAAATGAATACATTTAAAACAGATGACTGACCATTGTCGGGACGTTGTCTCGATTGCTTTCGAGCAATGTAGTACCCTATTGTCTGGCACACAGCATGGTCATTAAAACTGGCCTTCCTTTTCACTTCAACAAGTGCACACACTGAAGTTAACTCTGAACCTTTATTTACTTGAAGTGAATATAGCATTGGTCACATAAAAAGAACCGACTCACGGGTGTTTTGGGGGAGGGGGCCTCGGGCGGGAGCACAGGTGAGGGGGCCTTCTCAGTCTGAAATGAATTTGTTTCGCAAAAAGGAAGAAACAAGGGGTCATTACACAGCAAAGATGCACCAAGCTACATGACACCATCCCTATATCTTTGTGTTATATAATAGTTCACAAGTAAAGTTTACTATGAGACAAAGATATAGGGATGGTGTCATGTAGCTTGGTGCATCTTTGCTGTGTAATGACCCCTTGTTTCTTCCTTTTTGGTGCTTCAAGCCATCCCTATATCACCCCTTCATTTTGAAGAAATGATTTTTCCACATGTACTACTACGTACATCTCTGTGAAAGGGGGCAAGCCCCCTATAAAAATTAACAATAGAGAAAAATGCCTGTGGTTGTCATATCCGTAATATGCATGCGTACCAATTTTCATCTCCATGCCGTTAGCAAGTTTGAGGAGTGAAGAAAGAAAAGTGTCTGAGGCTATTTGTTGTTGTGGTCGTCATGGAAACAATGTAATACACATGTGTACCAAGTTTCATTTCCATGTATGCTACAGTTAGTGAGTTTGAGGAGTGAAGAAGTAGTTTTAAAGAAAATTGCCTGAACCTTTGTCAAACAATATTCGGTCGTCATGGAAACATGTAATCGTCATGGTAATGATACATACCAAGTTTCAACTCTATGCGTGCTACCATTGGAAAGTTTGAGAAGTGAAGAAGTAAAAGTGCCTGATCTGAGTCTATTCGTTGTTATTTACAAACATGTTTGTTGTGATTTTGATGTTGGCTATTGAATACATTGTGTATACAAACTTTTGTTCACATCAATTGTGAGTTACACTGACACATGTAGTATGCCATTATAATGTATTGCCTGGGGCAATTTTGTTGTTGTTTACAAACAAAAAAAGTATGATGTTGCACATGTGGTTATGGATATGTACATTCCTACAAAATTTCATGGCTTTATTACCCTCGGCGCGCATGTGCAGCGAGGGAGGGTACAGTAGTTAGGTCTGTCTGTGTGTGTGTCTACTCAACATCTCACTTCTCCAATTTTCTGACCCTACCGTTTACGGAAAGCAATAGCCCTATGTAAAGCAATCTCCAGTTCTTCATTCTGTATATAGACAGCAGGGATGACAATGTCAAAGACAAATGAAGTAGCTACTGTAGTATAGTTCATGACCTATTTTCCTTTGTTCAAGAGGTTCAATTGTGTATATCACAAGCTGTTGATTAGAACAACACTGCTTCGCCATTGCCTCATGTTCTTTTTGCGGCCAAACAATAATCATAGTTAACTGTGTGCAGTATATATAGAGCTATGTATCTATGTGACGGTGCAATCTAGAGCTAGTAGTTTTGAGGTTCGGGGAGAGCTCTGGTGGCAGTGGTGGTCAGTGGAGGGAGCTGGACTCGAGATGGCACATTGGCAAACCTGTGATAAGGAGACAATAATAATCATCAGCATCTGAGGAAATCATCGTTCTGTTTTTCTAGGTCAAGCAGGTTGTAACAAAAAGCACTGAGTTTTGGGCTATGGATTTGTCAGTTTCAAAGACCCACACCACTTTATACAGGCCATGATGAGCAGTCTTCATTACTCTTAGGAAGTTATGACTGCTGCTAAAATACATGCGTCAGCGAAAAGGGTTGGCATAGTGAGCGAAGAATGTTGGCTAAATCATTAACCTCTTCATGATGAAGCGTGGTTTCTCAGCCTGGCGTTCAGCTGGCTCCACTCCACACACTCTTCTTGCCCTCATTGTGTGCTCCTCCAGCTTCCTCCTCTGGGTCTCTCGCCTCTCCTTCACCTGTGGATAGGGAGGAAGAGCTACATGCACCTGAGCAAAGCCTTGTGGGGATGAATCTCATTAGTTCAAAACCACAAGTGCTGCGCTCAACTTTGCCTTTATAAACTCGTGATGCCAGAGAGAGAAGTAGCGGTATGCTTTGCTGATGAGGGCTAACAAGCCCGAAACAGCAGAGCTCCGCATCTTTTTTCTCTTGGCATCACATGGTCTATTGTTACAAGTTTAGTGCTCTGATCCATTTGCTATAGACAAGGAAACCATAGGGAGATTTTTTCCCTCATGTCTCGCAGTTCTTATTACATTCGCATTACACGTTACACGAAAGTCTTCTCCATTTAAAGTTTCCCGGTATAGTTTACTGCCACGTATTCTACATTAGACCCCCGGTACCTCGCCAGTAGCGCTTGCGTCGCCCCTGGCTATACCAGCTAGGGTCTTGTTCTCTTTCTTACGAGCCTCAGCACATTCAGTAGACACGATAACAGCTGCCATTAGACTTGGCTAGTGCTAGACTGGCCCCACGTCTCTATGTTACTTATATACAATTTTATTAATAGGATATGCGTATATAGTGTCTCGGTCTTTACAAAAGCAACCCATTATAGGTAAATAGTTCAGTTAATTGCGCACTAGTCTCTGTTTCTCAAGTGCCTTCTGTTCTCTTTCTTCAGCCATTCCTTCTGATAGTCCATGGCCAGTAGCTGCATCATGTTTACCGCTGGCTCTCTGGGAGTTGGGAGAGGAAGAGGATTATATACTCCTCAGAGAAACGTGTACTGCAAAATTAAAGGGAATGTGTCAGTATAATTATAAGGGTTAAATTTAGAAACACTATCTGTTATTGTTAAAACAAAATGTTGTCGTCATGGAAACGATGTGATACACATGCATACCAAGTTTCATAACTTAAATTGCATTCTTGCACGGGCCTCATTGCTTAGTTGTAACATTTCTACGTTTTAGCCCTTATCTACTGCCACGTTCCCTTTAATGTTTGAAAGTGTGAAGCAGTGAGCCTGAGAGGGAGAAACTATAATTATAGTGAAATCCACAAAGTCGAGAAATTAGTGTAATGTCCCTAACTTCATCACTCATGTGGCATATGGAGTACCACCCAACAGAGTAAATTTTGACAATGGACATGTGTATTCTCTATCAACATACGCTTTTGGCAGTTTGATGGGTGTTTTTTCAGAGGACTTCTTGTGAGGACGTAGAGCCTGATCTCTCTTCCTCCTCCTCTTCTTCTCCGGCACTTCCTCCACCAGTGACGAAGGCCAGTCGAGGAGGGAGGGGGGGAGGGTGGGAGGAGGGGGAGAGCAGGAGTGGGAGGGGGAGGCGTGGGCAAACCAGTCTACAACTGGGTAAGACACGGGTTCCTGTCCATCTGGTCTGCTGTACTCAATGTGCTGCAGGAGGTCTGGGGAGGGAGGCAGGGTACTTGTTAGTTCTCTTTCAGCTTCTTAGCTCACCTTTCCTTCCCCCTGCCTTTGCCAATGTGACGAAACTAACATCCTCTTTGCTCCAACCTCCGTCTTCCATTCGATTCTCAACCTCTTCAGGAACAACGCATGCGTATATGTAGAGCGCGAGTGTTTGTTGGACAGCGGTGACCATGGGAACGGGTATATTCTAATAAATGCACACGTCGTTGAGTTCGCGATCTTTGGCAAGGAGCAAAACCCCAGAGGACCAAGTGTCAGAGAAACGATGGACGAGGGAGGAGGGGGAGTGCAGGTCCTAGGAGAAGAGGAACAAGGAGAGGTAAGTCGTAACTCCTCGCGAACACTAAGTTCGGTTTAGCGACAAACGCACCCACTCAACTATGTATCGCAGGAATGGGCGATAACCAGTCCGCTGCACCTGGCGGCGTACAGTGGAGACCTTTCTCAACTCCAGGAGGCCCTGAAAGAGAGTAAGAAGAACTCTTGCCTTATTCCCTACCTCCTCTCCATTCACTACTACATAACGTACAGCAACCGTTTTCCTCCCATTCTCTTATATGGACTGCCACAGTGCCGGTGGACAGTGTTGATGAGTATGGTAGAACACCTGTCATGTATGCCGCCATGGCCGACAGAGAAGACTGTGTGGAGCTGCTCGTCAAGAAAGGGGCCTCCCCCAATATCCAGGTTCACTAGTATTCTACTCTTGTGTAGCATGCCACTAATTCTAAAGTTGGTTACAAGTTGTATGAGTCAACAGTACTTGGAAAGAAAAGAAGTTCACTTTACGTGTTTTTCATTTCGAGGTTTTGCTTTTCCTTCGGACCCACGGTTCACTTGTTTCATGGCTTTCTGTGAAAGGAAGGGAGTATCATCAATTGGGTGACTAGGAATGCTCATCTTGCTCTAGTATGTACAAGTGTGCCTTGTATGAAGGCCGGCTGGGGTAGTCTCGCGTAGTCAAACATTTTAGTTTAGAACTTTAGTTGGGTGTGTGCTCTATGCACAGCATTGGTTAGCACGCTTGGTCAATGTGTGTGCTGTGCATGCAGTGTGATATAAAGTTACCCATTATAAGTGGAGGCCTGCTAAACAAGAAGGTCTAGAGTCAGTGGACCAGCCACTTTGTCCCCGTGAGTAAGAGTCTGGCCACACAATACTAGGCCAGGGTACGAGGAAAGCCAGTGTGCCCCTCCCACCCTGTCCTGCAGTGTGTCAGTCCTCTCTTCCCCCACGCAGGATGGGAATGGTCAGACAGCAGTCCACCTGGCAGCTGTCAGTGGAAGCCATCGCTGTCTCAGAACACTCATCTCCAAGAACCCTGACCTCCGCGTGAGGGACATTGACGGGAGGTGAGTGGAGGAAAGAGACCAGCTAATATAATGTATCCTCTCCCTTACTTCGTCTTATTCAGGACACCTCTCCACCTTGCCACCAGCCACTCCAGCTCTAAGGTAAAACTTTTGTCATGTTGGTAGAGCGCTAGCCTAGCCTAGACTGCAGAGTGTCGTGGGTTCGAATCCCACCCAGGGCAGCTCTTCTTTCCTTGGAAATAAGAGTTGTCCTGAGTGTAGTTGACTTGTTTGTTCTTCCTTTGCCTTTCTACCTCACCTCGTTGCTGTCACATTTAGAACTCACACATTGTTGTACATATTGAGACTGTATGATACAGGTATATACCTTCACTATTAGTGGTGTGTGTCCTCTCTCCAACAGTGTGTGTCCACAATTCTCCGCAAACTGAAGTCTCATGAGCTCAACGATACTGACAACGAGAAGGTCTGGCACCATCTCCTCTCTCTCTCCCCTCTCTCTTTCTCTCTCCCTCCCTACTTCCTCTCTCTCCCTTTACGTCTCTCTCTCTCACTCTCATCTCGTCTCTCTCTCCCTCTCCTATCCTCTGCTCTCTGTCTCGCTCCTTCCTCTGTCTCTCTCTCCCTCTCTTGGCTTATAGCAGCAGGTTTATGAGCAATGCTGTATTGTGTGGTGTGTGTTACAGATGACGGCCTTACATTGGAGTGCCTATAACAACACCACTGAGAACATCAAGGTCCTCATGAAGGCTGTGAGTGGATCCACTGACACACTCTCTTTTACTCCATCTTTTCCCGTCTTTCTCCTTTATACCCGTGTACATACAATATGTATGTACCCTCCACACTACTCATGAAGGTATTAGACCATGTGATGCCAAGAGAAAAAAGATGTACATGCAATATGTACCCTCCACTCATGTATGTACATACATACAATATGGGACACAAAATTGAGTTTTGGAAAGAAAAAGCTTAAGTCAGTTTACTCTGCAACTTGCCTATTGCTTTTGGTGTGCATCGGAGTGGCTTTTCACCCTTACAGCCTGGGCTCGTAATTTAGTCCCCCAGTTACTACATTCACCCCTAAAAGTGTAAAAAACCTCCCTCCCTTCTCTCTCTCTCCCTTCTCCCTCTCTCCCTCTCTTTACTCTGTCCACACGGTGTAAAGGGAGCAGATATAGCGGTGACAGACATGGACGGAAAGACGGCTCTCCACTGGACAGCCAACAACCAGGACCCCTCCTCGGCCAGGGTCCTCTGTGAGCTGGCTCCTCTGGCCGTCAATTTGAAGGATATTGAGGGGAGGACTGCCCTCCACCTGGCCGTGGTGGTTGGGAACAGACCTGTCGCTGAGACCCTGGTGAGGAGGGAGGAGGGGTGGGTGGATGAGAAAGACCTTACATTATGTTGAACCTTGCATTATGTTGAACATAGGGGCTTCCCATATTGCTAGTGGTTGTTTAAAAATGACAGCCAAGCGTAGCATGTTTGTGGATCAACAGATTTAAGATTTTGTGCACATGACAATATGTGCTTACCAAGAAAACATTGCATCCTAATATGGAATGTGTATATGCAACGGAAAAACTTAAGCGAGTGAGAACGAACTAGTGTTACAATCCACCACCTTACACCGTCTGTGCCCCTTGCACTACACGTGTAGGGTGGGCTCAAATATTCCGTATTTCGCACATTGTTGTGGCTGGGTGTACTTCACATATCTAGCAGAGTATAAGTGGTCAAGAGAGGTTGATAATAGCCAGAGAGGCTGATTATTCCAACTAATGTAAGTAAGGCTGTTGAGGCTGAGGAATCGTCCAGGCTGTTGAAGTTGAGGATAATTGAGTTGTGCTCTCTACAAACATGTCATAATGTCCTACACCTTGGTGCCAGTCTAGTGTCCTCCACCCCAGATGTCAGGAGTGGGGACGGCGAGGTGTGACCTGTCAGCGGCAGACATGGAGTTCCGCACGGCCCTCCACTGGGCCGCCGTCCTCGGTAACTCTGAGATGGTGGCCCTCCTCCTGGAGAGGGGGGCCTCCGCCCACGCCCAGGACTCTGTCGGAGCCACACCCCTTCATTATGCCGTGAGCTACCAGTTGTCAGGGGAGGAAATGTCATTATTTTCTCTCTCCTCTATCTCTCAGGCTCAGAATAATCATGTGGTAAGAAACTCAGAAACAGTTTGAAACTTGCTGTAGCTCTTTGTATATTAGTTACCAAAAGATATCCCCGTGCTGCTTTTGAATTATCCTGTGACCATGGGTAAAAGAAGTTCATGTCATGAAATTGATCAGATTGTAGAATTTTCTGTGCATGAAGTTGTGTTTAGCACACTAGCCTCAAGAGAAAGAAAGCTGCAGCGCCCCCAGTTCCTCCCTTTCTCCACACACACACAACCAAACGTCCAAACCCCACCTCAAGTTCTGTAGAAATATATGTCTGTGATATGTGGGTCAATAGGAGTGTGTGTCGGTGATGCTGAGCAAGGCCAGTGGTATAGAGGAGAGTGGAGATAAGGAGGGGAGGACTGCTCTCATGTGGGCCGCCCAGCGAGGCAACTACCCTGTCCTCAACACCCTCCTCCAGGCTGGCAGCAATCCCAACACTGTCGACCTCTTTGGGGCCTCAGGTCAGGCATTACTATATACACATGTACACTGGGTTGTTTTAACTGTGGGTACTGACCCATGGAACCCCTCTAATCTGGACACCAGTGGGAGAGAATAAAATGATGAGGTTTCCTTATTTCAAAAAACTTGTTCTTGGAGAAGGATTCAGGGGCTCAGGTCTGGCATTACTGTGCATACATTGCATGACTGTGGTTACTGAGCCATCTAATCTGGACACGTGGGACAGAAGAAAGTGTCATCATTTATAGTGAGGTGCCCTTATTTCAGGGGTTAATTGCATGCAAGGGAGAACAGGGTGTCCTTATTAGAGAGGTGTCCTCATATCAGGGGTGTCCTTAGAGTGGGGTTCAACTGTAGATCATATGGTCTCTCTGTGTCTCTCCCGTGTGTAGCTCTGCACGCTGCAGCTCTCTCTGGACATGCCAACTGTGTTCAACTACTGCTACAGGTACACATCTTGCCTGCCACATGTGAACTATAAGCAGCTCACACAAAGAGGAGAAATGGGGAAACCAGTGCTTCATGACATGTACAGTATGACCAGCCCCTTAAACCCTCAGGAATGTATAGTAGAGACTAATTAACGAGCAACAAGCTTACCATTGGCCTATTTTAGGCAAATTTCACGAGTGATTGGTTCAAAGAGTTTCTAGCACTATATGTGTGACATTCTACATACATACCACTGAATACACTCTACTAACCTGTATGTAGGGCCAAACAACCTCCGTATGATGTACATATGTGTGTGACATGTGTCATGTACAGCATGGAGCAGAGAAGGATCTGCAGGACTCCAATGGCTACACTCCACTGTTCAGAGCCTGCGAGAAAGGTCACACAGAGGTCACCATGGTCCTCATCCATGCCGGCGCACAAGTCATGCTCCAGGTATATACGTCTATAACAATTAGCCTGTTGTCAATATAGCCACCTTATGTGTATACTGTGGTAGAGGTGTATGCAGACTTTCCAGTCTTGGCTTATAAAGAGAGTATATAATTATGATAAGGGTTAAATTTAGAAACGGTTACTAAAATTAGCTCACTAGGTCCTATTGTTAACCCTCGGTGCGCATGTGCAGCGAGGGTTACTGTAGTTGGGTTTGTGTGTCTGTGTGTCTGTTACTCGTCATCTCACTTCTCGGGTGTTCGTTCGTCTCACAAAGGATACCACCTACTGAATGGCCAATGAAGGTCAGACAATTCGAACGGTTTTCCCTGAAAATGCTCCGTTACAAAACTAGAGCGCGAAAAAGGCAATATGCAAATACACTACGGCATGATCGATCCGCGTGCTCTGCGTACTTCGGAGGCACCAGAAGATGCAACGCAGGGCGTGTATCGCCTCTCACATGCTATCTAGTAGTGTAGTTAGCCTGCGTCAGACTCTGCGCGAGCTGACAAGAGACCACGAGTAACAGCTAAAACTAAACTCAGCCCATCAATTAGTGGTACGGCGCATGCATTAACTTACATACGCGTGCGCGTCACAGTGCGCCGAGGGTTTGCACTTCAGTGCTTTTCATTTAGTACTGTCACAGTCTCTACAATACTAGCCTGAAATGTATGTACCGCATTATGTCGTGTTTCATTTTATCTTCTGCTCTGTGTGTGTGTGTGTGTGTGTGTACAGGACAGCAGTGGAAGGAACTGTCTTCATTGGGCAGCCTCAGGTGGTCATCCAGTCATCTGCTCCTCCCTCCTCACTCAGAATGTCCCCGTTGACGTCCTCGACCATAGAGGGTACGTTCTAGGTGGAGCCTACTTCTCTAATGTGGACAGAAAACAAGTCACTTGTGTGCTGCTGATGGTCTGATGCGAGTGGTGCATGCTCTGTGTGGTACAGAAATAGTACAAGCCACTACTTATCAATTTTCCTGTGACTATACAGTGGATAAGGGACCCTCCGAGATAGGGACGATCTCTCTACAAGGGACAAAATCGTTGGCCCCCTACTAGTGTCCCTTGTTTGGAGGTTCCACTGTAGTTTCTTTAAGCATGCACAAGAATGCATGCTCAGTACCTAAGGTGTACACCTATTCCAGACCAGTTGCATATCTCAGTCTGGACAAGAACGGTAGAACAGCCACGCGAATGTCTCACTGACCTGTTTCTCTCTCCCCCTCCCTCCCTCTCTCTCTCTCTCCCCCCGCTAGTCATACAGCTCTCCACTGTGCCGCCTACGGAGGTCACCTGGAGACAGTGCAGCTGCTCCTCGAGGCAGGGTCAGAGGTCAACCTCCAGGATAACGAGGGGATCACCGCTCTTCACTGGGCCTCATCTGTTGGCCACACCCCCATCGTTAGCCTCCTCCTCTCCTTTGGTACATACGTCATTAATTTAACCAAGAGCCTGATATATGTAACTTATTACAGGGGCCAACCCCACTATTTAATGATTGGGTATAATTTTGCAGGGGCCAACCCAACTGCCTAATGATCGGGTATAATTTCAGGGGCCAACCCCGCTACCTATGATTGGGTATAACTATAGGGGCCAACCCCACTGCCTAATGATCCCATATAATTATAGGGGCCAATCCCACTAGCTAATGCTTCATGGATATAATTACAGGGGGCAACCCCACTATGTCATGATTGTTTGTAATTACAGGGGCCAACCCCACCATGTCATGATTGTTTGTAATTACAGGGGCCAACCCCACTGTATTTGAGGTGGACGGGGAGCAGTTGACTCCACTGGACTATGCAGTGATAGGTCAGCACCAGGAGGTGGCAACTCTCCTCATAGAACATGGAGCTCTCTCCATCAGCCTCGTCAGGGACCTCGCTGCCATCTGCATTCAGAAGGTCTGTTGTGTATATGTACGTATGTACCACTTAGTGATACCACATACAGTGGGAAACTGTTGAGGAGAATTTTTTTGCGATTTTTGGATAGTTTAATATTATTTTTTCACAGACAGTAGCTTGGCTACTAGTACACTGTAAGTCTACTCCATAGGCCAAGTGACTGCACAGTCATGTTGAGGAACTACTGTTTACGATAATGTAAGAGAGTTAACTATGTATGATCTAAGAAATGGCATAATCATATGTGATTGGTCAGTCCTACAATCCCACCACTTCTTTCAGTATTCATGATCTCACACGAATCTCCAAATAAGGTGAGGCATGAAACAGTCTACAAATCTCAGGCTGTGAATATTGGTAGAGTGACAGAAAGTCAAGGGCTGTTTCCTGTCAGTCTCAGTTTCACCCATTTCTTGGAGTTAGCCGGCCTGTGCTTGCTTCTTGCTTCAACAGCTTGGTTGCCTCAGTCTTCACTAGACCCTCTCTCTAGCTACTGGTTACGATAACGTAAGAGAGTTACATGGATGCATACCTGTATCACTAAGTCTGT
>CASHTH010001156.1:0-10899 GCA_030341885.1 Geodia barretti | reverse complement strand
CTCCCCTAGTATACACCTGTATCTCTCTCTCATAGCACAACGCTTCATTTGCTTAGAACCTCTCATGAATAATTCCCTTTGATGTTGAGTGTAGTAATCAAGTGTCTAAAACCCGTAGTACTGTGTCTGCCCAGGTATCTAAGTATCTAATCAAGTCTCTAAGTTGCAAGTTAGATCACTGTGAAGAATTTAGATCACAGGTTTCACAAAGGTCAAATCCATAATAATCAAGGAGTGGGAAGGCCATTTGCTCCTAGCTTCAAGACTGCCGCAGAGCTCATCATACAAGCATCGCAGCGCTCAGCCCCGCGTCGCTTGACGACGATTTGTTGTTGGTCGCTAGTCATGCGTTTCCCGGTGCAGAGCCATGTAGCTGATTTCAACGTCAGTCTGACTAGCGACAAACAACAAACCGCGTCCAGATCAAGCGACGCGGGCTGAGCGCTCCAGTGGCAGTGTCTTGCTCCGGCGGGGCTTGCAGGATATATCCGTCCAGTTGCTGCGATGACTCGTCCCGCTCGGCGGCAGTCTCTAGCTATGACCAAATGGGCCTTCGCCGTTTCCCAGCCTAAATTCTGGCGGGCAGAGCCAACGGGGTCACGGGTCTTGCACACTATCGAAAAGATCTAAGCGAAACTGCGCTCCCTCGTACCGCGGTTCTAAGCCAGTTAGACCACTGAACTCGTCTCTCCTCGGTTTGAAACCCTCGTGGGTCGGGAGGAGAATGACGCAATAGTGACCTCGGCTCCGCCTCGGTCACTATTGCGTCATTCTCACCCCTCCCCCTCGGTTATTCAAACCTCGTAGTGACTCGTTCCAGTGATCTAACCTATACGTATACAATGCCTGCATGAAGATCTAATATGGACAATTTTTTCTGTACCATTGTGATGTCCAGATTAAAGTATAATTATGTTTCTTCTCTTCACAGAGTCTTGCAACGCCTCGCTCCCATTACCCTCGACACACTCTTAAAATATATACTTTTCTTCCTGAAAAGAACAATCCCACGACCGACACTTTCTCCTGTCCCATTGGTGTCCAGAATATAGAGGGATTTCACTGTCTATCAGACCATGCGGCCAAATTTACGTCGTTTGGGCTTACAAAAACAGTCATATGAAAAGCACTAAAGTGCAAACCCTCAGCGAACTGCGCATTCGCGGTACCGCTAATTGATGGGTTTGGGCTATAATAATAATAATAATAATAATAATAATATTTTATAGACATGAAAGGGCCAGGGTGGCTATATGTCTTATAGTAGCAGAAATGAATTGTATACAAGTGGAAAAATCATTTCTTCAAAATGAAGGGGGATTAGGGATGGCTTGAAGCACCAAAACGAAGAACAATGGGGTCATTACACAGCAAAGATGCACAAAGCTACATGACACCATCCCTATATCTTTGTTCGACATTAAACTTTGCTTAAACAAACAAAAAAACAAAGATAGCTAGGGATGGTGTCATGTAGCTTTGTGCATCTTTGCTGTGTAATGACACCTTGTTTCTTCCTTTTTGGTGCTTCAAGCCATCCCTATATCCCCCTTCATTTTGAAGATAAATGATTTTTCCACTTGTTTCCACTATTTTTAACAGCTTATGACAACACTGCATTTACTGTTACAGTCACTCTGATGTTCATGAGTATGTTGTAGATAGGCTACCATAGACAAACTGAAAGCAGTAGCTAATGAGCTGCTAGTGCCTGAAGGGGCTAGATACCACCTTCATCCCATGTATTGTCTTCAACAAGGATGTAATTAGGTAATTGCACATTGGTTGTTGTTTCATGGCCAGGCTTTGGTAATCAGGCTACAACCTGGGGGGGACAAACAATGAGGGCCCATTCGGGCGCCCCCGCAAGGCTCGCGTAACACCGCGCAGACTCTGCTAAGTTGCTCCTCGTGCAAATCAACAGCAAGCTAGCCAGTTGGAAATGTGCACACTTACTTACAGAAGGCACTGGAGGCTGAGAGTTGCTCTGCAGGTCTGTCAACTCGCCTGGTAATACGCGTGCACAGCGGATTGCACAGCGCCTTGGTATACGTACGTTGTAATTCAGGCGGATCGCAGCATATCGTCGCTGTGCTAGCAGCGACGACATGATCTCAAATTGCAACATCGGTTGTGTAATAGACACTGGGAGAGAAAACACATACCCATACCTACTAACCATCCCGGAATATACCGGAAAATTGGATTGCATCCCGGTATCCCGGGAAATTTTCATAAATCCCGGGAAGTGCTGCGCTCCGCGCATGGGATCAGACCGGACGCGCGCGCGCGTTTGGCCTGCCGGTATTGTGCGCGCGCACATCGTGACCCTTGACCTCCATGAACTTCAGCAGCAAAGACAGCTACAGAGCAAAGCCTTCATCAAGATCATCACTAACTCCATTCCTAATACTTTGTATGTTTTTTATGTGTGCTAGTGTACCATCACTTCTTGTACCTGTCAGTTTTTGTCAATCAAGGAAAATATATCATAAATAAAATAACAGGCCCAAGGAAAAATATCCCTGCATGTTGGTAGGTATCGGCAACGGAAGGGTGGCTCTTTCCTGACCACTTCATCACTGATCTACGACAGTGCCCGAACGCCTTTTCGATATATAAGGCGTGGCCGCCAAGCAATAATAAACGTACGTGCGCATGCGCTGAGAGGGGATTATGAGTGTTACATAACAAGCGACAATGCGCTCCTCGCACACATATAATTTCGCGCGCTGCATCGCTCCGCTGATTATTGCCTCAAACTCTGCTTACTTCAACCCGTAACCACTGCCGTCTGTCACTCATCATGAGCAGCTCAGGGTATGAACAAAGAAGTAAGTGTAAAAAATTAGCCAAGTTTCTTGTTCGGCAGGGGATACTCGGGGACTGGAACCCAGACGGACAAGGACAACCACGCAGACCAGTGCAATCCCAACAACGCACAGTACGCGGGTCATGAGAAGGGATACACTGGAACTGGCACCAAATCTGATTTGGACAACCATGCCAACCAACTCAACCCCAACAACCCCAACTACACGCCCAAAGGTGGAAAATGAAACACATTTGGAAGACACTTTGAGAGACTGTAGAAAGAAGACATTATAGGCAATTGCTGTAGTAGTTATATCATTGTTGGATTAGTTCTTTTGCCATGTATAGAATATTGAGCACATGAAAGTTTGTGTGCACGCTACTGAAATAATAATCATACACTCAACTAGATGTAGCTACGAAAGAATGAAGTATCGTCAGGTACGAATTTTGTGGCGATGCACCATTAAACCTTTATGGGGCAAAAATTATGCCAGATTGCACGAATGGCTCTCAGTAGCTACCAGCTGCAAAGCAATAGAGGTTGATTCACTCGGTGTTATCTGCATGTGGAATGGCTGCCAGAATGAGTAAGGACCCTGAGAAAGTAACTACTTGGATGTCAGTGTGAGATAAGGTCTTAGGAAGTGGCACACATTATCTTGTTATTAACCCTCGGCGTGCATGCGCAGCGAGGGTTATAGTACTGGTTTGTCCGTCTGTCTGTCTGTCTGTCTGTCTGTCCGTCTGTTACCACGTTTTCTGCCACCACGTGCAACAAACAGGTAAAATAGCGACACCAACGGGTTCAGCGCTACACTGGCTTGATTTAAAAAAATGGCGATTTTCGTAAAAGTGCCGCGTTCAGAAGTTGTGGCGTGAAAACCAAGTGAACAAGCCAATATGCTAATTAGAACTAGCTTACCTCGACCTGATCTGCTTGCTCTGTGTACCTCGGAGGCACAAGAAGTCACAACGAAGGGCGTGTATCGACTCCCGCATGCTATCTACTACTGTAGTTAGCCCGTTTCAGACTCTTTGGGAGTGGCACACATTATCTTATTGCTTTGTTATTCCCAGGGACAGAAATTTCGTATGAACCGTTCTGATTGGTCGGTGGCTGACCAATATCTCCATATAAGGTCATGCATGAGCGTGTTGTATGAGGGGAATGTGTTGTACGAGGGGAATTTCCCGGGGGGGGGGCCCGGCAGTGGGCACTTCCCAACAGAAAGAACATGCTAGGCGCATAGTGAGGAATTACTTACGTATTCCTAGAGCTGAAACTCAGTAACAACGAAATTCATGACTGAGCAAGAAGACTTGTAAACAGTTATAACCGTTCTGTGAACTAGCTACCACATGCATAGAGCTATAGCACAGGGACAAACAAAACCAATGAAAATGAAATTTATGCTAGACAACATGTAACTACGTCTGTGAACTACACTGCGCAATACACACAGGAATAGAGTAGGGGACAAATAGTCCAACTCCTTTTTTTTGACAAAGTACCGACACAGTATAGGGCCCACTCCCTATGCACAAGAATGGAAGCCTTGAGATCTAGCTATCTATAATGAGGCAAAGATATACTCGATGTAAGAGACAACAAAGTCTTATGCAACTTCAATGCATGCATAAACGGAAGTATGGTGGCCGAGAAGGTCGCTTCCCTATTGCGTGTGCGCAAATGGCATCCTACAATATATAGCGCATTCGTAAAGCGTATGTGGGTAGCAGATAAACAACATAGTGCGTTCGTGACGCATATTTTCGTAGCACTATGTTAGACTGATGCAATTTGCCAACACGTTATAGGGAAATGACAGATGTTCCTCTTGCAACCTGTTGCATGGAGCTATACTAGCTATACACATACATTGAGACTTGTCTTGCACAATAACAAAAATTACACCATGTAGTTGGTGTTTAGGTCACAGTTACAGTACCATCTTCTTCCATTATGTATGCACCTGCCACACACATGCATAATGTTGACCCAGACTGTGTTCCTCCCCTGGAGTCTCTTCATTATTAAATATTCATAGGACAAAATTCTAGTGAATGCTGTTGGCTAACTGAGCCTCTCCGATACCTGGGAACCGTGAGCTTCAGGGGATTCTGAAAAGAGTAGTGCACATGATGTTGTAAACCCAGCCTATTAGCAGAATAATTATTATGGTCAAATTAGATACCACAGGTATTGAGACTACACACTCTAGGAGGAGTGGTGGTATCGTGACTCACTAAATGTGATGAACAATCTCTGGGTCCTCAGAGTATTATAAGCAGAGTTCTTCTTGCAAAATCAAGACACTCAGCCTTTCACTAGTGGACAGTAAACCACCACAGCCAACAAATAACTAAAACAGGCTGCTTTCTGATTAATGAGGTGGGGGTCAATAGCAAGCAGGAAGAGAACATGATTGTTTCACCTTCCTTTCCACCACAAAAGCCTAAATATCTATCACAGTAGTAAAACACAAGTATAATATTGTACTAGTTGTCATCAATTTCCAGCATTTCCCATTATTATACAAGCAACATAATAAAAATATCAAGGGAACATTAGGTAACACAGCTGTCATACGTCGTGCTATATACAAAAGTGGTGCCTCATGTTTGCCTTTGTAAAATAACATCAGGAGTGTACTGATCCTTGACAATGCCCAACTCAACTCAGCTCACACACAGGCTACACAGCATACAAATTGTAGACAAGTGGCAACGCCCAGGCCAACAAAAAGCAGCAGTATAGGCTTACAACTAGGCCATTGTCTCAAAGTTCTGCCGTGTGCTGTAGCAGGATTAGCCAAGTGTTCAGACAGCACAAAGACTAATTGAGAAAGCATGTAGCACATTTGTAACCAGCATGGTGTGCTGAGCTTGTCATTGTAGCTGTATCATGTGACTATTATATATACAAGAAACCGTGAATAACAAACACAATGGATACACTAGAGTCAATCCAGTTCATCTAGCTTGTCGGTGAGAAACTCCAGGTGGTGCCAGAAGATGTCAAAGTCCCTGATGATGTGATCAACCTGCCAGGGACGGGGAAGAAGGTCAAACTCCCTAGTGTTGACTGATCCCCTCTCAATGAGCAAGGACAGCGCCTGGTTTGAGGAGAAGCCTGCATCGCGACCAAACGCACACTCCCAAGCCAAGTTGTGCAGCTGCAGTTAACAAGACATTGATTATGTCGTGCACGGTTAATCTCAGTCTGACTATGCTCACCTCTACTTCAGTGTGTTGCTCCATTTTCAAGTCCAGCTCAATCACTTGACCTTTCTCCACATCAAATGTGTGCTCAGACATGCAGTTGACTGTGGCAGCAAACCTGTCGTCTAATAGAAACGTCGTCTTTCTCTTGCATCGCAACACGTGGATGTTCCACCGAGCCATCTTGGGCTTGAACTGGACCAGATGACGAGCAGGGAACGACAGGGTCCCCACCATCTCCCTCACAACAGCATGGAGAGGTTCTCTTTCCGTCACGTACTCATAGTTGTAGAGACCTATACGTATGTCATATTGCCTGTGTGTGCAAAACATCTCGCTGGAAAATTCAATATGCAAAATCACATACATCACCTCTCAAGATGAAGGACGTCAAAGCCAATTTCTTTAGCCTCGTTCCTCCTAACCATCACAACTTGTAGGCCTGCCTGACCTTTTACGCTTCTCTGCAAGACCAAACGTATATCAAGCCTGGTTCCTCCCTCCAGGCCTCTTGCACCACACACAAAATCTCCTTTCACGTCAAAAACTTCGATAGAGTGACTTTTTTATCACTAAATGAAGACCTCAAGTGACGAACACCAGCAGACTCCACACTATGTTATAGCAATTGATGACGTATTACTGCATGTAGGACATAGGACATAAAAACTTACATGGGGTTGAAGTTCTTCTTGCCCATGCTACTCTTGCTAGAGAGAAGCTGAACTAAACCTTCCAAACTGTAGTCCTTTCTGTATACACTGCCTTTGAACCGGCTCCACATAACTTTTCCAAGCCTGTGTAAGTGTATTCGAGGATAGTACTAATTATTATCACCAAAATGTCGATCAAACCTTGCAGAAAGTTGAATGACAAATTTTCTTTCGCCCTTTTCGTCAACCAGCATCTGCAAACTTCTGGTTAAGCAATCTCTGACATCCTCCTTAGTATTGAGATGCAGCCTAACACACACAATCTCCAACTGTTTACGACAACATCATGGAACTATAAATTTTCTTACAGAGGTTTTGCCATTGGCTCAGCCCCCTTGGATGCAGTAGCTCTGGCTTTCTTCTTTTTCTGTGAAGTGTGTGGATCAGCAGGTGGCTTATCTGCAGGGCTCACAACATCAGCGATCTCACCTTCCTGTTATGCAACAGACAATAATAACTACCACCAATCATTGACTATGTATGTGGGTGAACCTGTTCTGGACTTCCATATAGTTCATACATGGTGGTCGACGGAACTGGTAGCATTGGACCATCTAACTCTCTGAAATGGTAGGAATTGTACCTGGTAGCTCCCCGCCGCGGATTAATGAAACATTGAGATGTTGCATAATAACTCTATGAAACCCATATTATTAAAAATCCATAATTAATGATTTATATTATAGCTTCTATATACCTCTTGGGATAAAATCTGCTGCATTTTCTCTATTAGTTGTGGTAGCTTTCCCTGTTCATTTGTATTGATCAAAACCTACAGTGGAAGGCACTTGGTTAAAAAACAAAAAAACCATGGTTTGCATATACCTTTTTCTTTTCAACTTCAATGTAGCATGACTTTGTGATAGCATAGAGTTTCTTTACATTGCTACCTCCTCTCCCTACAACATTTCCAACTGATAGGCCTTATGGGATCTCCAAACACTGCTCATAGGTTTTCCTGTTAGTTCAAGAACAAAACGTAGCTTACCAAAGGTTGATACAGACCCGCATTCATAGGTATAATTATGTTCATCCTTATAGTGTATCTACCTTCTAGGCTGGAGAGTGGATAATTAATCACTTCCAAACTGGTAGTTTTATTTCATGGTTAGCTGAGTGAAGCGAGCCCAACTAGTTGCTCGCCAACAATGCGTTCCATTCCTCTAGTAAAGAAAAATGTCAGCTGTATAGCTATACTCATCCTGCTATCCTAAGTAGGCCACAGCTACATGTTGGTACAATAGGTGAACCCGGCCATGACGGTCGCGACATTAGCTCTCTACTATACTAGATATATAGGTAGCTAAAAGAAAGAAAACCAAACATGCCTAAACCAAGAGAGAAAGTCATTTAGCCTTCATAATTTACATGACAAATTACTGAAAACACCGTTGAAGAGACAACTCATGACATACCTGGCCACGAGATCGTGACGGTAAGGGCACAGTTCTCCGTTGGAACGCTTTTCACATTTCCCCTTGAATTTATACCGAGTACAGTGGCCAGGAGGTGGGCGAGCCCCTCCTCCTCTTCCTCTGCCTCTCCCACCAGGGCGGCTGGTCATGTCGGGTTCGGTTTCTTCCGCTGGGAGATCGTGACGGTAAGGGCACAGTTCTCCGTTCTTTTCACATTTTCCCTTGAATTTATACTTAGTACAGTGGTCTGGAGGTGGGCGAGCCACTCCTCCTCTTCCTCTGCCTCTCCCACCAGGGCGGCTGGTCTTCTGCTAACAGTTGTAGTCCTTAGAGTTAGAGTCTTCGCTCGTTTTCACGGCACATCTCTCGAACGCAGTCGTTTCAGGAAAATCGCCCATTTGTTTTTCAGGCTCGCGTGGTTCTGAAGCCGCTGGTATACCTAATAGGCCGCCTCGTAGCCTGTAGTGCGTCGAAGCACACACACACACACACACACACACAGATTTTTAGTAGACGTAACACAAGCTGCGCATGCGCGCCGAGGGTTGCATGCCAATGACCTACGTGCGCGCGCCTCTCCGGTCTGTTTACACACACACACACGTACACACACGTACACACACGTACACACGTACGTGTACGTACCTCTCCGCCGGCCGGGCGGGGTTTACGACGCCGCGCGCCGGCACGTGCAGGCTGCTTTGTGTGCATGTGTGCAGCTAACAATGTCGCCACCTCCTGCGAGAAAGGACAGGCTGAAAATCTTCGCATCGTGTCCGAAAGTCGACAAGCAGATTTTTACAGTTGGCCTTATCCTCGCAGGATTTTTTCTGTTTCTGCCGTTGTTGATATGGTGCCTCACGTCAGATTTCGGCTCGAGGACCTCGTACAAGGTTTTACAGCTACAAATATCTCCCCGTTCCTTCTCTCCCCCTTCTCTCTCGTCACACATTGTGACTATCCCTGTAACTAATACCTCACGAGACGAAGGTGATGTCTGTCAAACTGTGCACATGGCAATGGTTGCTACTGGTAGCATGAGTGGTAGGCACCTCTACACTACAATAAAGTCTGTATTCGTGCATCGCTCCACTCCTCTGCATTTCCACTTATCACTGACGACAGAGCTAAGACCAATTCTCCAGGCAATGCTCGATACTGGCTACTCCCCCGTGTGTCTCACGATACTACGACTTACACCAGGCAATGGAGACTATAAGACTGGCCAATCTCTAATCCACTGTTCGCAGGTTATTTCAATTTTGACCTCAACCTTCATCTAATTCTACCAGACAGTGTCCGTCTATCATAGCCATAGAACCGACGTCTGTAGTGAATGTGGATCTGGCCTGATATACTCAGTAACTGAGTCACGTGAGAATCACATGATATCAGTGTGTGGAGCTGCGGTGTGTGTCCTACTGCTCAGAGGATAGTGGGGAGCTTGGGATGAGCAGGTGGGGGGCAGTAGGTTATAAATCTCGATACTTCGCTGAAAGAAAACGGAGATGATCAGGCATACGGAGACATCACTGCTCATCCAGTGCTGCTGACACTGTTGATAAAGCAGTCAGATGAGCTAGCAGGTAGGGATCCTGCGCCATGATGAGGACGCATGTGAGCCTGTCAGGAATTATGACGGAGGAAGTTACTCAGACATAGAGAAATGCCAAAGTGTCACTAAAGATATGGAGCCACGTGTCCCTATACCCTCAAGTTACACATGTGTGAAGTTATGCATGGGAGAGAGTCGTCCAGAGACGAGAGGTTCCCTTCGTCCTGGGACACAGCTATACTGCCAGAGATGAGTCGACGTTACCACTGGCTACTCATCTTGACTACAACAGACTAGACCTAATGGGGAAGATTCTCACTCACTGGGACGGACAGCAAGTGTGGGCATCCAAGTGACTGATTCAGAGGTTCAGAGAGTGTTAGATTTCTTGAGAAAACTCTACAGCAATGCGAGAGAGGGACAACGTGACGTTACCACCTGGTTTGTTCAGGCTCGGCCCCCTCCTACCCCCCCAACCACATGCGAGAGATAGGACACAGATACGTGGCAACTCCCTACACCTTCTTTCTGGATGTCGATTTCATGCACTCTCCTGAGCTGACTACCAGAATCTACGAGAAAAACTGATATGACTCGGAGAGTTGTTGGTGACATTAGTAAGACTGCCGTTGTGTATCGCAGCTTTTGAAAAGACGACAAGACATTCAGATCCCTTCTGACAAGCCAGTATTGATCGAACTCGTCTTAATAAACAGTTCATCCGTTTCACCTGAGCGCGTACAGAAACTGGTCACAAACCAAACAAAACTACTAAGTGGATGTTCGCCAAAAACCGTACTAGCTCACTGGGACCATTACTACGAGCCTTACTATGTAATGAATACGTCCGTTGTTTCTTTCGATCATCGGTTTGTGCTCGTTTTTCAAACAAGTTGTAGCCACGCGTTGGCACTACACAGGCTGGCTATAAGTCTTGGTTTCTCTCGACGACTTTGTCATCCATCTTCCTCATTTAAAGAACAAACAGAAATGAGTGTTAGAGGACAGTGCACAACGACTGGTACGGGGATGGATTAGGAGAAGAGAGAAAACAATATAATTACACTGGTACTGATGTTCGGGATTACATGGTTAAGCCTTAAGCATGCTGCATAATAATCTATTCTTCTTGCTTGAAGCATACACAGAGAGTCAGAGGGTATATAATTATTGCAAG
>CASHTH010001155.1:0-17190 GCA_030341885.1 Geodia barretti | reverse complement strand
GGGGCTGGTCAGATAACCGAACGCAGAAGGGGGCGGGGCTCAATGCGCTTACGCATGTACTTTATGTATATTTTTTGGATTGATGTTCTTTCTCCAAAAAGCGAAGCTGGTTCTAGTCCCGCACTAACTTACGTGTGGGATTCCTCAGCTGTGGTTCACTACACTGGGTTTCCCAGGGAAAATTTCCTATCACGACACGGGCAGAGTGAGTAAAAACAAATGACCTTCCCTTGCAGTACCGCGAGTTTGGTGCGTGCGCACCTGCGGTACGGTGTCCGGGGCGCTGCGCCGTTCTGTGTTATGGTTTCTTGAGAGACCACTCTGCTGCTATCTGAGAATGTGTGGAATGTAACAAAGGAAGCTTTGCGGCCCAACGAAGGCCCCAGCTTCCTTCCGAAACCGCGACTAACTTCCGAATCTTGCGCGAGCCCCGTAACTAAGGTAACGGTAATACCGTAATGTTCTAATTAGCGCTAATGTCCTACGTGAAACAGCCGTGGCGCGCGCAACGCGGGAACGCTCCCCGTTCCAATGCGCATGCACGTGGTTCTTCTCCCCCTTGGAGGTGTCTTCGGCACATCCTGCATTCAAGCTATACTAAGGTTTCTCTCCCATTCAGATGGCCCCCTACCTGGTCATTCTACATCAGTTCTGCATTGGGAGAATTGAGAACTCCATAGCATATCATCTGAGAGAACAGGGAGAAATCTAAATTTATGGTTCGTTGTGATTCCACCGAAGTGGACATTTATGGTTCTTTAATAATATGGCAAATGTTATCTTTTCTTCATAAGTACCAAATTATTTGCATCAAAACAATTTCTTGGAGAACAAAACTGGAATCCAGTATCAAAATGTAAGTCTGATTTTATTGACAAAGAAAGAATAGTTGGTATGTAATATCTCTGTCTCTGCTGTGGCTGGTTTGCAACTGGGATCTTTGAACCAACGTCAAACAACATTCTCTGGATTCAAACTTATTTCATCAATGCTCCCTGGAATGTTAATAACCACTGCTGGGGTAGGAGCATCTGGAAACCTAAAGATGGCTCCTATAACTTCCAGTGCTATAGTGGAATGTTACCTATATTGGCTATGAGAAAACCTAGCATTTTGATCAGGGGTAGTAGCTATACTTGCCTGATACCTGGGGCCATAAGTGGAAAGGACTTTGAGCCACAAATTTGTGCAGGTTTTTAATAGACAGAGCTGGAGTCTGCTAAAACTTGAGGCTTACATTCCATTCAATTCCATTATTACTTCTCCAGGTATGAGACAAGTACTGCAACTCGAACTTGCGTGATAAGGATTGTTTTCTCAGAGCCTACTGCATATCTCTCTTCTGATCATCTGTTAAACTAGGAGTGACGTTACCTTAGTCTTCCGTGACTCAACCGTACTGAGTGTGAAGTCTCTGCTCCAGGCTATCAATCAGACACACGGGACGCACGCTTGCGCCAGGGAGGACTGAGGACTGATAGCAAACATATTATAATGTCTTAGAGCTCACAAGTCGGACCGGGGATACACAAGAATCACAGTCTTATAAAGTGGGTCACGACGTCATGTGCACAAATGCAGTGATTACAAGTAAGCACACAGGTAGCTATAGTGTAAGCATACATCAATACACTATATACACTGAGTATAAATATGCTGTGACACTGAGCTAGATGCACATCAGAATCCAGAGGTTCCTGCTGCACCATAGCTTTCTGCTCCATTTGCAAGCCTCCTATTGTGCTCACTGCTCATTGGGTCATCAAATGCTAAGCTTCGTTAACGGTTCCAGAACAGCTCATACAGAATGTGACAATTCGCGCAAACTATGGTTATGTGACGCATAGAAAGTTTATTATGACAGAAGTTAATATGAAAAGTAATATGGCTAGCAGCTCATCAATAGCAAGAATAAAAATAGTGACACACTTGCATACAGAAATTTTGGTGCGGCAAACATAAAGACAAACAGCTGAGCAACAACAAATCATTACAAAATGAAAAGCACTGAAGTGCAAACCCACGGCGAACTGCGCACGCGAGGTATATACCACTAATTGATGGGCTGGGCTAGGCTTTTAGTATGCGTTTACTCGTGGTCTCTAAAACCATAGTAAAAAGTACTTGCATGGGAAAAGTGATGCTGGGTCTAGATTAATGTTTAAGTTCAGGTCAGGCACGCATAGGCTAAATGAGGAACTGGGTAGGCATAGGGGGAGGGAGGGGGTGAAGGAGTGCCTGTTGTGTGATGATGAGTGTGAAAGTGTGAGTCATGTGTTGTGGGAGTGTCCAGCATATAGTAGTCTTAGGAACAATTTCTTAGTTGCCCTGCAGGGGAAGCTTGGGGATGATGGGTTTGAGCATTTCCAGTCGCTTGATAGTTTCAGGAAAGCATCCTTTATATTGGGCAGTGAGCTGTGGGAGGATAAATTTGGTTCTTTGCTTGGCCGTGTTAAAGGTTTTATTTTGGATGTTTGGGAGCTAAGGAAGGTTGGGTTATGCGGCGATAATCCCTGCGTACAACAAACCCAGTCTCAGATTGCGTCCGCAGCGATAAAAATGGCCGACTATATACGCATTTTTGCAACGGAGCATTTTCAGAAAAACTGCTCGAAAATTCTTACCTTCGCTGCCCGCTAAGTAGGTCATATGGTTTGTGAGACGAACAACCATTGGAAAACTGAGATGTTGAATAACAAATACACACACAGACAGACCCAACTACCGTACGCTCGCTGCATATGCCCGCCGAGGGTAATGATGATGACGTTTACAATGATCGCCCAGCGGTTGAAGGCCTTGGCTGAGCGAATGGCAGCCGCTGCCTGGTCGTGATGGCCCAGCTGGTAAGATGTCCGGGCCTGCCCAGTGGAAATGAACACTCATAATCCACAGTTGCACAAAGAGACTAACTTTTGCAGGATAAAATATTGGTCCTACATTTTTGTCCATATACCTTTGTGCCATTTATT
Source organism: Geodia barretti (assembly GCA_030341885.1). Taxonomy (NCBI): domain Eukaryota; kingdom Metazoa; phylum Porifera; class Demospongiae; order Tetractinellida; family Geodiidae; genus Geodia; species Geodia barretti. Next base: position 14,218 of record CASHTH010001155.1, on the reverse strand, counting down.
GCCAGTACTGTATGTTTTATACCACTTTACTTCTATGCTCTTGATGAGTGCAATGATCCTCAACGGCATAAAACAGCAGAGGATGGTGAAGATTGACATGTATAGTTGGTCTCCAGGTGGGTCTGGGGCTGCTGGTACACTACCGTCTGCGGTGGTGGTGATCCGGAATAGGCAGGAGGAGAGGCCTGCTTGTCCGCAACGAGCGATTCTGTTGCAGGATTGAGGACGAATCATAGACTAAGTGCATGCATGCAGCGGGCAGTCTAAAATTCATAACCCAACCTTTTTCTTTAGCAGTACTCATGTTGAGAGGGATCACTGGGGAAATTCAGTATACACACACACACTCGCTTCTGCACTCTCGAGATTTTTTTCAAGGGACGCCGCCCCCTGTAGCGTGCCAGAACGGCTCGGCCGGCTGATCCGGCCGAACAGGCCGCAATATTTACGTCACGCAATAAGCGTAGCGCGTAGAATACAGCGCTCAATCAGACAGTAGTAAATTTTGGCTCTCTAATGTCTATGGAACTATTCAGGCACATGCAGTGTATCTAGAAATTTAAAAGGAATGCAGTGCACCGCGGGCACACCAATGTAGTGCAATACTATTGAGTCATTCTGGCACGCTAATGTTTATGAGCCATTTAGTCTACGTCTAGTCTTAGTTTCTGGCACGCTAGTGTACTGTATCTATTAGCCATTCTGGCAAGTACACTAGCGTGCCAGAATGGATCCGTAGATTGCAGTACACTAGCGTGCCAGAATGGCTCATAGATTGCAGTACACTGGCGTGCCAGAATGGCTCTGTAGATAGCAGTGCATTAGCGTACCAGAATGGCTCCGTAGACTAAGTGCACCAAATTAGTTTAGTAATAGTGTGCCAGAGTTGCTTGATAGACGTGCTATTTCAGCAGCAATTGCTGATGCTAAATGGAGAGATATTACTAACCTTTTAATGGCTCGTGGAGTGCTCTCGCTCGCCAAAAATGCCCTGCATTCGCCATGCTCTTACATACCTACCAACCATCCAGATTTTTCCTTGATAATCAAGCAAAAATACTTCCTATCCTACAATAAAATCCCCAAATCCCTGTTTGTTGTGCTAACCTGTGATGGATCACGCCCATGCATTTTGATTAGACCCACCAAGCAAAGCAGGTTGGTAGGTATGCTCTTAGCTAGGCTGAGCTCGGAAGTCGGCACGCCCCCCAACGCCGCGCGCCATCCAGATATCGATGATGCACGATGACGCGCGCACGGGGGGCCGGGGAGCGGGGATCGAGCCATTCTGGCACGATACACAAAGCCTTGTGGGGATTAGTTCAAAACCACAAGCGCTGCGCTCAACTTTGCCTTTATAAACTCGTGATGCCAGAGAGAGAAGTTACTGTATGCTTTGCTCATGAGGCCCGAAATAGCTGTCCAGAGCTCCGCATCTTTTTTTTCCTTTTTTTTCTCTTGGCATCGCATGGTCTATTGTTACACGTATGTGTATGCACTGGCAGGATATGGGTGCTTGCTGAGGTATAATTATTATAAACCACTAAGGAACCACGCAGGGGCGTGGTTTCGATATTTAACCCCGTCGTCGCGGTCATCGCTTGTGCTGCTTCCCCATCATTTCTCTTCATAGCAGAAGCTCAAGCAAGATGGGATTCCCATTGACAGATAAAACTTTCAGTTATCGAATGAATAAGCTATACAAACACGCAAGAAATGCCGTTCGGAGCAGAAACTGAGCTGTTACATATTTTAGTGGGAGGAGCTCGACACAATGACTGACCCATCCGTGTCCGAGAAAAACTCGGAAGATACGTTTAGTTATATAGCGGTCTTTAGTGCAGTGGGAGGGGCTCAGCAGCCCTTGGAGTGGGAGTGACTCTCAACAACCTTTCTGGTGCAGTGGGAGGGGCTCAAAAGTGCAGTGAGCATAAGAGAGGGCTCAGCAGTCTTTAGTGCAGTGGGAGGGGCTAAAACAACCCCCTTCTGGTGCAGTGGGAGGGGCGGGCTCAAGCAACATTTAGTGCAGTGGGAGGGGCAACAGCTTGGGCAGTGGGAGGGGCTCATACAACCTTTAGTGCAGAAGGAGGGGCTCAGCAGCCTATTTAGTGCAGTGGGAGTGCTCAGCAACCTTTAGTGCAGTGGGAGGGCTCAGCAGCCTATTTAGTGCAGTGGGAGGGGCTCAGCAGCCTATTTAGTGCAGTGGGAGGGGCTCAGCAACCTATTTAGTGCAGGGGAGGGGCTCAGCAGCCTATTTAGTGCAGTGAGGGGGGCCGGGGCTCAGCAGCCTATTTAGTGCTTTCGTCCATATACAGCTAGTAACCAGGTCCTCAGTTTATTGTGAATGGGTATGATTGGAATAAGGAACCACGCTAATTGCTACTGAATCCAATAGAGTATCAAGGATCGATCCAACTTTACTGTTAGCACAATATTTTCCATAAATGCACTTCAGTATAACCACATAATTACCTTCCCGAGGTGAGGAACCATAGTGTATTTACACTAATTAGGGATGATTCATTACATTTCGTCCATATACATTCAGTGAACAGGTTCTAACTTGCCTAATATGCATGTGTGAGATGTATTGGAATAAGGAACCACACTAATTGCGACTGAATCCCATTAGAGTATCAAGGATCGATCCAACAAGAACACTTTCATTGTTAATTAACCATCTGTAGCCTCAATAGATTTCCTGCTCAATCCTTTTCAATATAGTCTGCCAACATCGTAAGCTGACTGCTGTAAATATAATATAAGGAACTATAGCATCTTTGCTACAATTTCCTTACCTTTCGCCCATAAGCAGTCAGTAATTAGGTCCTCCGTTTGTTGTACCTTGCTTCATAGTTCACATTACTGAGTGATAATTGACACACAGTTAGTAACTAGGTCGTTAATGTTGATATACAGGAATGTTTCAGTGATGATGTGTTGTAGAGTGGATAGATATATTTTTTTTAAATCAAAGTTTAAGCCATGGGTGATCATGGATTGCGAGCCTAGACCGGTCCCCTTAGTCATAAACTAATTCTTCTCCAGGTTGAATTTTGCACTTACTAATGAATACTATGTGTGTGCTTTTGCTACTAAGTTGGGTGATTTCTTGGAATGGTTAATAAAGCGTCCAATGTGTTCCTTCTCTTCTGCAGAGACTATACATGGTATATAGCCTTGTGGCAGCTTATTGCAGAGCATGTGATGCCTCCTAAATCCATTAAAGGTATAATATGAGTGACTATTCACATCGATTTTGTAGCCACATACCTCCAATCAATGAAACTCTGAACATTATCTACGTCTTGTACTGCGCCATCTGACAAGAAGAAGAGATTGACTGCCTGAATTGCTTCCAGTACCTGCTGTGAAAATTCATGCCAATCATCTGCGGCAGAGCACCATCGTAGTGCCTGCTCAGCATCCATTACCTTAAAGGTTAAATTTGTTACAAGTTCATCATTAACCATTGCATTACCATCGGAACTTCTCCTTTGGCTGGAGTGCAACTGAGCTCGGGAATATCTGTTGCAAACTGAGTACACAGCTTGAACGTATAATTAATTAAGTACGTACCATCTTCTTTCTCTGAATCGGATGACGGCAAGCTTGGCGTGTAGAGTCCTGACATATTAGCATTATCTGTTGAGTGTGGCTGTTATATACCTACGTACAGCATTTAAATCTACTACAAGTACGTACCAATCCTTTCTTTTACACCTCTCTCATTATTGCCACCCTCACTAGAAGTGGAAAGTAAAAACTAATAATAATTAACAGTTTATATGTCTTTCAAAATACTAACATTCTATAATAATCCTCACAGCTGCTCAAGAAGGATTGCAAGATTAACCTCATTTCTACTGCAGTCATTCGTTTCTTCCCGGCTATTGTAAGAATGATGATCAATTTTAATAACAGTATAGGATCATTGTTCTTACCTCTAGGGTGGTTAGGTCTCCGAAATGAGACAGTGGACTTTGGAAACCATGGAGGACAGTTTGAAAGATTGTCATAAAAGTTTTTCCTCTTTCCTACAAGCAAAATAGGCCATTAATAGAGTTTTGAATACACAACACAATTACCCAATGGATTAAGAATTCGTGGAATTATTTTAGCCAGCACATCATTTCTATATTCCTCTGGATCCCTTGATCGCAAGATTATGGGATTCTCACGTAAAACAGCATCATAAGTGTGATGGTGAGTTGCAGGATTACTCCTGGCTGTAAATTCAGAGCACAATAAATGAAACCATTACATACATATCAGTCCGTATATTTACTCTCAGTGATATTCAGGCTCAACGCTGCCTCTTTGAACAGCCTTGCTGTCTCAGGGCTGTCAGCAAATCTTCTCATGTGCTCTGGTGCTAGTATTATAATGGTAGTATTTATAACATGGGTATCCATGCAATTTACAGTGAATATCACCTTCCCAAACCATCTCTTGATGTCCCCTAACACTGCTCCAGTATAGAAAGCAAAAACTTGGGTGATAAGGATGGGACTTTTCTATCCAGGTCCTGCACTGGAGTATAGGGAGTGCAAAAATGTGGGTTCACACAATATTCATGAGCTGGTTTAACTATATGAGAAGCAGTGGTGCACAACTCATAAGTGAGGCACTGTGAGCAACCAGTTTTTGTCACCAAAACTGAGGAACTTCCATTAAACACTTCAGGAAACTACTAATATGGTTATACCTTCTTTTGCATGTTCTTCCAATATCTTGAGTTGAGCCTTTTCACCTATTTTGTTGAAACAAAAGTGCATAAGCATTTCATTTCCTTAATGTTTCTTACTCGAGTTGTATGCAGATATGAGGATACTTTTCCTTCACAGGAATTTATCTTTCCTGTCTCCATAGCATTTTCTCCTTTCACTATAGCATCACCATCTCCCCTTCTCTCTTCCTCCGCAGTAGACACAATAACATCACTACCCTCTCCCTCCAAAGCAGCCTCTACCTTCATTTCTAAAACACTTTCTTCTTTCACATCTGCAACAGCTGCAACAGATGCAACACTAACACAGACTTCACTTCAGTTCCGACTTTACCCTCAGTCTCTCCTTTCATCTCCTCAATATCGTTCTTCTTAACAGCACTTTCCTCATCTACTTTGGACTTCTTTGAAGCAAGCTGGCCGATGTTCTTCTTCAAACGCTTCATTCTCTTCTCTCCAGTAAAACTAGCCTAGTGGTTACAGGGTTACTAGTGTAAGACCTAACCAGCTTATTGTTCAACAGGTATACCTTACTACAAACGCCTTTAGGGGAAGTTCCTTACCTTAGTTCCTTATTCCAATGTATCACAAAGATGCAAGATAGTACAAGAAACTAAGGACCTGGTAACCAACTGCGTGGTAATGAAATCGTAATAATAACACAACAAACAACGAAGGCACACTGAGCGCCCCGCAAGGCTCGCGTAACACCGCTCAGACTTTGCCAAGTTGCTCTTCGTGTAAATCAACAGCAAGCTAGCCAGTTGGAAATGTGCACACTTACTTACAGAAGGTACTGGAGGCTGAGAGTTCCTTCCAACTCGCCTGGTCATACGCGCGCACAGCGCATTGGACAACGCCCCTGCCTGGCGCATGCGCGCGGCTCACTGATGCTGAGTTAGCAGCAAATGGCGTTGTTCAGTGTCGACCATGGAAGAGCTCCATGATCTACCGTAGTGACTAGCGGCAAGAAAGTAACGATCGTTTGATGTCCGTGCATACCTCCGGCGAAATTGGAGACCTTCAGTGAAAAAAATCAGTGCTTGAACTGGTTCTGGTAAGGAGATAGCAGGTTTAAAAGCACTGCGATGACCATTTTGCGCACTTTCTTTGTGGGCGGTGGCAGTAGCGCGGTAGTCGAAGTCGATACGGCGTTGCACCTCAGCAGGCCAGGAACTGGAAAAGCGACCATCGCTGACGCCTGAAATTCACCCATCGCGCGACGCTGTGATTTTTCTGATGACGCCATTTCCGGCGCCATAGCGCCAAATCGGCACCTCTGTTAAAGAAGAAGAAGAAGAAGAAGAATAATATGATGACACGAAAATCAGAAATCGCGTATGAGCGGATTCTCGTGTCGAGAATTGCAGGGACATATGAAACTTCTGGGCATATGTATAGGTAGATATGGACCCGTGAGAGATTTTTGGTGTGTTTTGAAGGCATAGCTAGCCATTCTCGCCGAGTTTCGAGGCGTTTTGTACGCGGATCACGATTTCACTCGTGTCATCCCTATATACATAGAGCGTCTACCGACGCTCTGATTAATAAAATGTGGTTGCATAACTTTGTCCTTACCTTCCAGGAGAAGAAACCAGACCTGATCAGATTGTTGATGTGCTATACAGCCTGCTTCAGTGAATTATCTGTTGTAGAATATTTTTTTCAAAATCATCAAGTGGTTTGTACGATTCCAGTCCAAACTTAAGCACTGTGTAATAAGGCTTTCCCAGTTTATATATCAATGTACACTCTACTCTGGTATCTCTGTCGGTTGTGGCTGGTTTGCAAGAGAGATCTTTCAACCAGATCAGGCAACATTCCTGGATTGAATCGAAACAAGAAGAAAGAACTTATTTCCTCAAAGCTACCGGGAATGTGGGACAATTTTATTCCCAACTGCTTCAGTTAAGGAGCAAGGTAACTAGCTATAAGCCATTCAAATGGACACATCAATCGTGGAACGTAGCTCAGTTGGACTTAGAGTATCTCTTTTTAGCACCATTTCTTGGGTGGGGAGCATCTGGAAACATAAAAGATGGCTCCTATGACTTTCGGTGCCAGTGCAACATTTCCTGTCAAATCAGCTATTTTCAGATAGGCTCTGAGAAAACTGTGCAACTTTGAGCAGCTGTACTTGACTGATACCTGTGGCCATAAATGTGGAATGGAAAAATTTGTGCAGGCTTTAGACAATAGACAGAGGTGGAGTCTGCTAAAAATAGAGGCTTACATTCCATTCAATTCCATTATTACCACTCCAGGTATCAGGCAAGTACTGCAACTCAAACTTGCGTGATAAGGATTGTTTTCTCAGAGCCTACCGCATTTTTCTCTTCTGATCATCTGTTAAACTAGGAGTGAAGTTACCTTAGTACCTTAGTCTTCCGTGACACAACCGTACTGAGTGTGAAGTCTCTGCTCCGGGCTATCAATTCAGCTTTCAGCTCCATTTGCAAGCCTCCTATTGTGCTATATAATTGGGTCATCAAAAATGCTAAGCTTCGCTAACGGTTCCAGAACAGCTCATACCGAATGTGGCAATTCGAGCAAACTATGATTTTGTGACATAATAGAAAGTTTATTATGACAGAAGTTAATATGAAAAGTAATATAGCAGCTCATCAATAGCAAGAAAAATGAGAATAAAAATAGTGACACACTTGCATACCGGAAGTTGCGAAAAAACAAAAGGGTTCTTTCAAGTCTATGCCGAGCAGCAACCACCACATATAGATATATAGCTAGTCATGCAACAGCCATAAATGAATAGTACAGGGAGCAGAGTGAGAAATTCTGTGGATGTTGTTGATACTGTTTTAATTGCTGCAAAGGAAAGTATAATGTCACATGTTGTGGCTGATACACAGTGAACATGTGCAGAATGTTGATGTGTACCTCATAAGTATAATATCTCCAGTTCCCATTTGTGTTACATTATTTTTAGCAGTAACTGTAGGCAAGTGGATGGAGTGGCTAGTGGCTACTAAAATAGTACTGGAAGTTTTTCAGCCTCCTTGCCATCACGTACTGTGAGTAGAAAACATTGTAACAGTTGTGGTGAAATGGACATTGATTTGTGACTCCTTTCGATATTTTAGCACAGACCTCTGCACTAACTGTCTAGCATTTGTCCGTTTAAAATTGAGATGCTACGCACATGTCATCTATCTCGGAGAACAGTGCTAGGAACGAGCGTAGCGACTAAGTTATACACAGCAACTGCGTCAAGCTCCTGGTGTTGTCACCGCAAAATTATAGCGCAAACGCTATGCGATATGCATCAACTGTCTGAATGTAGTTTTCTGGACTCAGTGTGGAAACTGGAGTTCCCGTCTCTCAAGCCCTGTATCACTTCCTCTGGCCGTAGGAGCATCAGGAAACTTAAAAATAGCCCCTACGACTTGCAGTGCTAGTGGGACATTTCCTGTCAGATCAGCTATTTGCCACTTCTGATCATCTGTTAAACTAGGAGCTACTGTACCCAACAGTTGGGTAGCTGCTCAGGGGAAGAGTGTAATGGCATGGAGTCGAAAGTTGCCAATGTCAGCATACCACTTTTGACTGGTAAGAAGATACCTCACACTATTTGGGACTTGAGATGCATGTGTAGTGACTTTACACCAGCAAGAAATTCTGTCCTTTTTGATGCTCAGAATACTCATCGCAGTTGTCTAGTATTATTAAGTTTTTGAATATTGCCTACGAACCCACTTTCCTCCAAATCGGGTAATGTCACCTTGTGACTTACGATTGAGGGAATCAACAATACTATGCATTATTATCTCCGACAAGAGTATCAACATCTTTAACCATTTCTTGAGCCAGCATCTACATAATGTACACTGACCAATTTCTTACGAATAACTCCCCAATTTTCATAGCCAGAGTGGATTTACCAAACCCAGGAGTCCAACAATGTGAACTACCTGAACATCTGAAGTGTAGCAAGTCAAGGTAGCCAGTGACGTTGCGAATGTCTTCCTCTCGACCGACAAAATGACTGACAGATGGCAGACTCTTTGAGTGGCAGAGTCCCAGCTGGTAGCAGTCTGTGTTAGACCACACCACAGCTAGTAACATGATCAAAATAGAGACTCCACCAATGAGTATTGTTTTCCAAGAAGTCAGCCAATCTGGATAGACAATAATCCAACACATTACACAAAGTTTGATATATTATTCACCCTGTTGGTGTGTTTCAGATGTAGAGCCACTGTTTGTTGTATTCTTGGACTCATCTAAAGGGAGTGATAAAGGTCAACTTATTCATGATCAATAAACATTTTACACCTTACAACCAGATACCCGTGTCATGGGCTATGAATACCAATCAACGTCTGCATTTCTAAAGTATATGCAAGACACAGTATCGTTTTGTTATATAGTGTATCACTAGTGCCTAAGTAGCTAGCCATTATCAACATGTTATAGCTTGTATCACTGTGATGCAGGTATATAGCTTATTCCCAAATGAAAAATCCTCAAAAGTTTTAGCACTTTGCTACCGAGAGGTACGTTTTGTCAGTGACACTGACTATCAGGGACAAATAAAGTCCACACGTGTATATATATACAGTGGGTCCCACTTAATATCATACCGTTTAATAGAATATCCCGTTTATTATCATAATAATAATAATAATAATAATACTCAGGTGGCTGCCATAGCACTAGGGCCATAGACCACGCACCCAGAGCAATGGGCGGAACCGTTAACACACGAACATACACCATATGATCATACAAACCTGAAATCCAAAACCATTTCCTATGCTTTCCCATACATTTTACTCCGTTTTATGGAATGCAGAGAATATGGATAATGTCATATCCCGCCTATTATCATAGAAAAATTAAGCAATTTTGGGTTTTTGCCCGCATATTGTCATTATTGCACATGCGTAATTAGGCATTGTACAACTTTGGGCTGGAGTTTTGCAACTCTCCATTCTCCACCTGGCTTCATTAGCTTATGTAAACAGCTAGGCTAGCCTATCTTCATTAGCTTAGCTAAACAAACTACATTGTGCGCTATCTAGTTCACAATATACATTGGTATACACAGTATACACACATGGAGTATACTCAGTATACGCGCCTGCATTATAGAATATCCCGCATATTATCATATTTTTTGGATGCACCGCGGGTATGATATTAACCTGGACCCACTGTAGTTGAATCAAGTAGTATATATGAACAGTCCAAACATAATTGGCCTGAGGTTTTTGTCAAAATAGTCCTTAGTATAGTTGAAAGGTAAGGAAGCAAGCAACAAAAATTTTTGACAGGTATACATACCACATATTGTTGGGGGGCAATGTTTACTTTCAATCTCATCTGCCAAACCAGTTAGTCGAATAGTGGGGTGCCTCAGGGCGGTTAAAATGACTCTCCAAGTAGGTATGGGGTCCACTTGTTTCACAAACTCATCAATGACATGAAACAGGCACTCTTCTGGATCCTTGTACTGCATATGAATTCCAGACACCCTGGATGGTGACAACTTGAGTACACGACCTAACAGCTCTGATTTAGTTTGTGCATCCAGTATGTTTGCAACTATCTCTGGAACATCATCTTGCAGCAATCGTTTGTCTAGGAAGTCTGGTGTAGTACCTGCTGTAGGATAGCAAAGTGCTGACCATGACATAAGCTACCGACTAGATCTCCTACCAGTTGCCATTCTTGGTGGTCTGTGAACGAGAGCAGCAGGAGAAGTGCCTGTGCGAAACCCTCTGCACTAAACAGGCTCGCGTAGTTCTGAAGCCGCTCGTAGCCTGTAGTGCCAGAAATAAGCATCGACACACAGACACACACACAGACAGAGAAATCCATAACCCTCGCTGCGCATGCGTGCCGATGGTTAATCGCTTCAAGATGGCGCGGGCGTAAGCGATTAAAGCGCACGCGTAATCGGGAATGGGCGTTACCAGCGCGCGTGCACATGCTCAGAGGACGTCAACCCCTCCGTGGAGAGGGAAAATCGTGGCAGGTGCCGAGGTTTCAAGCTCGGTGACCCGTGACCAGGCCATTAATTAAAACCGTTGTGGCCGCGTGACCGGTGAGCAAAATCGCCCGAGTCCTTGTGAGCCGATTGTGACCGCGGTCGTAGCTCTAACTACAGTGTCTACGAGAGTGACCACCCCTTGATCTACAGCGGCTGGTCCGAAGCAGGGGGCAGGGTTTTACGCACTTACGCATAAATATGCTTCCAATGCGCATGCGCGGGGTTCTGCTGTTTTGAAGTGAGAAAGATGCAAGACTGAACGAAAACCTAGACGTATGGAAAGATCCTCATGAGATCGACGAAGCTAGTATCTGTTACACCAGTCATAATGGAATTGCTAATACTTGCAAGTCTATATAGGACCACACACTGCAGGTGTTCCTCAGCAAACCAATCAGGTTACTGACCAGTTTTCAGCACCGCAGAATTAATTTATCACTATCTCAGTCACCGCGACAATATTTGCTTAGCTATGCTATATATGACCTACAAAAAGCTTTCGACTCAGGAGTATAATGGAGTGTTTCTCTGTCATGTCTACTGTATGATGTGGGGATAAACATGATATTTTGGAGACTGATTCGATAACGGTATATACGTGGGGCCATAATGCTTGGTTCAGCTTGGTAGTGCTCTCTTCTGCCCATTAACACTCCAGAGAGATGTTCCACCTGACCTCTGTGCTATCACCCATTCTCTTATTACTGGTCATCGATCCACTCCTCCAACAAATGGAAGTTAGAAATCCTGGCCCATCCTTTGCTGGTGTGTTTCTAGGTACATCAACACATGTAGACCTCAGTTGACCTGCACTCCTTCTCCCTGACACTGGGATCATCACCTGTCATGTCATGAATGTATGCATTCATGACATGACAGGTGATGATCCCAGTGACAGTGTGGTGATAACAAAGGTTGTGGAATGGCCTAAACTTATCACCCATTCACAAACATACCTCATCCTTGTAAATCATGTTCCACCTCACCTATAGTAGACATTTAGTTTAAATAGCCACCAGTTTTGTTCTAATACACTACTCGGCTGAGATCTTTCTGCGGCACGCGCACTCAGCGTGCACTATAAACAACAGGAAGAAAGAGTGCAGGTCAACTGAGGTCTACTGCAGTATTCAGAGATGGTCAGTGGCATCTCACAGACTTAGTGTTAGAGTTCAGAGGAAGAACAAAGAACTTGTTATTTTAGACAAATAATAATAATAATACTCAGGTGGCTGCCATAGCACTAGGGCCATAGACCACGCACCCAGAGCAATGGGCGGAACCGTTAACACACGAACATACACCATATGAACATGAGGTGTCTGTCTCACCTCCCAGACACCTCAACTCACCCCTTCCACCAGCGACACCCTGCAGCTCCCCAGACGCAATCTGAGACTGGGTTTGTTGTACACAGGGACTATCGCCGTATAACCTAACCTTTCTTAGCTCCCAAACATCCAAAATAAAATCTTTAACAAGGCCAAGCAAAGAACCAAATTTATCCTCCCACAGTTCACTACCCAATATAAAGGATGCTTTCCTGAAACTATCAAGCGACTGGAAATGCTCAAACCCATCATCCCCAAGCTTCCCCTGCAGGGCAACTAAGAAATTGCTCCTAAGACTACTATATGCTGGACACTCCCACAACACATGACTCACACTTTCACACTCATCATCACACAACAGGCACTCCTTCACCCCCTCCCTCCCCCTATGCCTACCCAGTTCCTCATTTAGCCCATGCGTGCCTGACCTGAACTTAAACATTAATCTAGACCCAGCATCACTTTTCCCATGCAAGTACTTTTTGAACTCTACCACCTTGTTAAATGTCTTATACAATAACAGCTTTACTTTGCTATTTAGCCCCTCTTCAAACTTTCTAATCTCCCTCTCATTAATACTGTCCCCTATTATAGACAGAAAAGCCCTTCAAGGAGCAATCCCCATTTTGAATATCATGCAACCACTCTGCCTTGTCAAGACCTAATGACGAAAAGAGATCATCAATGACCTTACTCCAACCCTTCCTCTGCCTGCCTCTCCGTGGCTTAAAATTCCATTCCTGATTAAAAAGCTTCTTCGGATACCTATTGCCTGGCAATGCCGCTAACTTATACCACCACTTCAACTTATTCTTATCCCTACGCCCTTGTAACGTATCAAGCCCCATATCCCCCCTAACGGCTTCATTACATGTCTTAGACGAACACCCAAGAATGCGCTTAGCTCCTCCCAGCATAACGGACTCTAACGCAGCTGCCTGAGTCTTATTGGCTTCCCACACCTCACCCCCATACTCTAAAGTTGGCCTAACCACCGCCAGCAACAACAACCTGCGAGCACTCAAATTAATATCCCTATTACTAATTACACTATGCAACTGATTAACCTTCCTTCTACCATTGTCTAACACATTCTTGATATGCACATCCCATGCACCAGTACTAGTAAAATCAACACCCAAGAATGTGTATTTAGATACTCTAGGCAAAACATACTCCCCCCATTTCCAAGCACCATCCCACTGACTCCCTAGCGAACACCATCACTGCACTCTTACTCACATTAGCCTTTAGCCTCCATTTTCGACAGTAGGCATGCACCACATCTATAAGCGTCTGTAACTGATCCTTAGACTCACTAACACCAACGAAGTCATCTGCAAACAAAAGTCCTCCAAGTCTCCCACCACTACTTAAATCGATCCCAATCTCAGCTTCCTCCACCTCCCTCAACAACCCATTGATAAATACGGAAAACAAAATTGGAGATAAGCTACATCCCTGAGCTACCCCCTGTTCCACATCAAATGCCTCTGACCGTTCCCCATCCAACAATACAGCACTCTTTGAATACTCGTACATCTTCTTTATGACCCTCCACATCTTCCCTCTTACCCCAAATTCCCACAACTTAAACCACAGGCCGTTACGCCACACACTATCGTATGCCTTCTGCACATCTAGAAAGAATGCATATGTCTCCTTCCCCTCCTTTAGTCTACCCTGCACGAGTTCATTCAGCGTATAAATATTATCAACACAACCCCTTCCAACCCTAAAACCAGCCTGGCCCTCATGCAATGCTTTGCCCTCGTCCAGATGCTTCACCAACCTATTGTTCAATACCTTACAAAAGACCTTCCCAACCACACTCAGCAGAGTGATGCCCCTATAATTCCCAGGATCCTCCTTATCTCCCTTCTTAAACAGGTTAACTATGAGGCCCTCCCTCCACTGTGGTGGCACAAACTCCTCACGCCAAATTACTGTAAACAACTGTTTAAGTAACTCTACCATCCCTGACCCACCATGCTTTAGAAGCTCCCCCACAAGCCCATCACTACCACCAGTCTTATTATTCTTCAACTTTCTAACACACAATGCAATCTCCTCCAAATCTATTTCCCATTCCAATACATTTTCCGTACAATCATGTTGGAAACTCACACACTTTCTTATCCACCT
>CASHTH010001154.1:0-32923 GCA_030341885.1 Geodia barretti | reverse complement strand
TAATGTGCTAAATCATCATTTTATGGTTGGGCTCTGCCTTTCGGTCATGGTTCATATCATTTGCATATATTCTTTGCAGATATTCAATCTGATGCAGCACTAAACAGGGAAGCAGGGAGGGAGGCAGGACTGTCAGAAGGAGAGACATTCGCACTGGCCAACTTCACATACTCCAACTCTGCCATTCTCCAGAGGATGTTTCACCATATCAGCTCCACTGATTTTTTTTGCCCTTTCTGTGAGTATATTCACTGTGATAACTAGCAATCAAGTAATCTCCTTCAATACTTTAGGACAGAAGAGTAAACTTCAATGAAAAGCGGAGACGGATATTGACAACTTTGCAAATTGGCCAATACATCCCTTCTGGTGAGTAACTAATTGTTCTTAACCAGTGTTATGACATATTTTGCATCTAACAGGAAATTCTCTAGCTCATGTTGAGGTTGGACTAGCGTCCTTTGATAATTCCACCCTTGAAATTCTTGAAGAGAACAAACTCTGGCCATGTCAGCCATAATAAAATCTGTACAAGTGGTTATTAAAATATTCATCTTATCTCTTTATTGCTCAGATGGTGTTCCAACAGACGGGACTCCCAGAGTCAATATCGTGACTGTATCTCTGGGAAATATTGTATGTTTTACTCTTCTCGGAGTAATTGGAATTTTCTATGCACTGGCCTACATGCTATTCAACTACATCAATCGCCACAAGAAGTATGACACATTAAACCTTTGTTCTTGTTAAACACAATTTGTACTGAGTTTTGGTGTTACAATGTATGCAGGGTTATTCGTCTGTCGAGTCCTAACCTAAACTACCTCATAGGAATTGGTGCTATCATTCTCTACATCAACATTATCACTCTGACAATAAGACACTCAACTGAGGAATCATTGGCAGTTGTCTATAATGTGAGAAGAAACTCTGTTGTCATTCGAACACCTCGAGATTCTTTTCTTACTCAGATGAACCCTTGGCTCACAAACATTGGTTACTCACTCTGCTACGGGACCATTTCCAGCAAGATGATACGAGTGTGGTACATTTTCAACAATCCTGTCCTCAGAAAGAAGTTTGTAAGTAGCTAGTAGCCAAATACTGCAAGTGAAAGCTTTTACCAAGACTTAGCCTCTTATGAAAGGTATCTTTCTCTGTCAATGCTGAAAAAAACAGTGCCTCTGTGTTGTGTATTGAGGCTTTTGAACGGTCGCATGTCTAGAACAAAGTGTATTATAAAGCATTGCTGGACGTTGGGGTTGAACTTTTTTACCATTGGTTCTCTTGTGCTTTACATTTGAAATATCTATTGTTGCCCCCCTGCAGACTTTAAAGGACCACCATCTTGGACTCATTGTGGGAGTGTTCGTGGTGGTTGATGTTGTTATGTTGGGGACCTACACCATAGTTGAGGGAGCCAGAGGAAACCTAAGAGCAGTACTCATCAGAAGTGCTGAAAATCCAGAGAGACGGATCGGGGGTAAGAAAAGAGAGAACGTTTTAACAAAATAATCAGAGCTTTAGTATAGTCGCTGTGTATGGCACAGGTGAAACCTACTGTTATGTCAAAATGCTACACTTTGCTAAACCTTTAAACACAAAAGTAGCAGTTTACGGGTCCACATTCAAATGGCCAAAATTCTCATCGTTCGTTATCTTTTACTAAGAGAAAATTCAGCATTATGCCAACTCGGACTACGCATAGAGTAGCAGCAAACACAGACAGTGCCCTACCATCACACTGATGGACTTAGGAAGGTTTAAAACTCTTTGGGGCCCAATTTATTGCGTTGCGTTGTTATTACTCGCAATGGGCAAAGCTGGAATGCTCATATTAAAGAGCTCCTCCCTGCTGTTTTACTCTAATTGTGCGACATAATTATTTTCTAACCGACCTTGGCCAAATGTGGCTGTCGTGCATTGGTTGCTCTTGCAGAGCATCTAGTAATGCTGCAATGACAATCGGGCTTTGTGTAGGAATCTTCTAGTTCCCTTGTTTTACTTTTCAATTTTTACTATATTCATTATGTTTTATCTAGTTCATTGTTTTCGGGCTTTTGCTTGGAAAAAAACACTTTTACTAGTGAATAAAGTGTGACTGAAGTGCATTTCTTTTATCTACACGCACACACACACCACACACACACATAAAACAGCCAACTGCAGAGGTTCACCACTATTACTACTACGGGACCTCTTCAACTGGGCAGTTGATTTGGTTTGCAATCCTCAGTTTCGAGAAGGCTGTTGTCCATGTCATAGTCCTCTACCTGGCACTCCGCACTAGAAAAGTCAAAATGAAAGGACTTGGTGATTCCAAGTTCATTATCGCCGCCACTTATTCCACGAGTATTGTCCTAGTCATGTCCCACATTGGTATCTACAGTTTATACAAGGGGTTTCTCAACATTTTCATTGCTACTGTTGCTGGGAACTTTTTTATTTCTACTACAACTATTCTCTCCATAGTTTTCATACCAAAGGTATAATGACTCTTTCAGGAATGTAAAGACCTTATGAATGTAAGGATGAACTTTGTTTACCCACAATCTCTAATTTCAGATACTCATCCTGTGGAAGGACCCAACAGGGAAAGGAAGTTCAAGTTATTTCACAAGGACGATTGGAGGTGCTTTGGAGAGTGCTGATGCAGCAGATAGGGAGAGGGAGAAAATGGTTCTTCAGAGGGAGATAGAGCAATTGGAAACTCAATTGCAGAGTGGTGTGTGCACGGTAAGATCACCAACCTACATTATTAATGCGTGAGTGCACGCCAGCGTCAACTGTGGTTCCGAGGCTATTAAGATTGATGATTGATTTCCTTTTGCTACAATGTAGGAAGCTGCGGCCGTAAGGGCAGAGAACGCTGCAGATGAGGACAAGGCTAATCACGCACCTAGTAGCTAGCAATATGATCACAGACACTGTGAAAGTGTTTTAATAAACTGCCACTATACCTGTGCTCTAACATTATACATAAGTGTGATCTTGACATTGTTATTTTATGTGCTGTGCATGCTCACAGTGAACTTTTGATGCCAATGACGTAGTATAATGGCAACAACTTAAAGCAAAGCAAAAATTTTCAGGTCCCATCAACGAAAGCTGATAGCTAGGAAGCTAAGTGCCTGTGTATAGGCGCGGGTCAAATCTCATGAAGGCGAGGTTGTGGAGTCATTTAGGTGTTAGCCTGTAAAGGTGTCTAAATTCATTGATAGCTGAAGCCTATCTGCAGAGTATTTATACCCTAATGAAGGGGTTAGTTTGCTCCATTTTTATGCTAAAGTCATAGTCAGCAGTGAAAGCAAGCAACTTTATCTTGTCATTTTATATATACCACAGTTAAGCTGCTGTTCCACGCACCGTAACTTTATGATACATAGCTACATTGAAGTTTTCAACTTGTAATGACGTCTCCAACAGCAACAAAGCAACAATTATAGCGCTGAAGTTCTCCACCCTATGGAAACAACTGCGAGCTAATGCGTTTGCATGGGTTTGTGATCGAAAGAGAATGAACCAAGATCGAAAGGAAATGAGCCAAGGAGATTTTGACTGAGTAGAAGGATACACTGGTGGCTAATAACACCAATTACCCTCGGGACCCAACCTGGAACAACGGCGAACGAACGCAGAGAGTGCGACCCTGACCACAGTTTGTCCATTTCTGGCTCCTTCCTTTAGCAAGGCAGGAAATTCTAAAAAAAGAGCGTCCATGAACTGATTTTCGGTCGTGTGGACACGGCGCCGGTCCCCTGTTCTACCCACGCGCTGTTACGCGTGCGTGCTCATTTTAGGACTTATAATACTCGCGTTTTTGAAGTAATCGCACATTGAGTGTGCATAGGCAAGAGATGGACTCACTAAGTACGCTTCTACTTACTCTGCAATTATTATCGCTGGCATTCGCAGCTACTCCGTGGCCGTACCTCCAGATATATCCCCCAGTGAACCAAACTGACAAGCGAACGCCGCTTTACTTCGCGCTTATGCTGTCAACGACTAGTTTTCGGAGCATCCTAGTACTGCCTGGAGTGCAGATAGCACTGGACTACATCAACAATGAACCCTCCATCCTCCCTGGATACAGTCTTCACTACACACTTAGCGATTCTCAGGTAACTAGCATAATTCTTGAGGATGATAGAAGTATAGATGCAACTGAGTTTATTATAAGTACCTGTCTTTCTTACTTTTTACAGTGTGATCCTTCAGTGACTGTTGCTGGTGTTTTCAACCAACTGCAGCAGAGTCCGACTAAGCTGGGCTGGTTGGGCTCTGGGTGCCTCACTGCCACTGAGTTCAGTGCTCCCCTCACTCAGCTCTACAACATCACTCAAGTAGCTAAGTTAATGTGTCTTGTGAAGCAATTGCTTTAAAATACATGACTTTTTTAACTGCAGATTTCATGCGTTACAAGCTCACTAAATTCAAATGACAGGACAAAGTTAAAGTGTGTTTAGTCAGATGTTGAATGCAGTTACACTCTAGCTTTGATAGGATGCTCTGCAGGTACTACTTTCAGCTACATCCTCTGATAACAGTACTAAATAGAGGGCTTATTGGGCTCTTGAAAAAGTACGGTTGGAAGAGAGTGGGCCTGATAACATGGCGAGAGTCTTACTTTTCTATGGTTAGATAACATACAAACTTTGCAATGTCAGTTCAGTTACTGTGTGCGTAGATTGCAGATCATTTCAAGCAACTTTTAACGGAAAATGACATAGAGCACTCGGAGAGACTTGTGTCAATTGCGGGATTTGAAGTCAATGGAGATCCATTTGTGAGTCCTTTAACTCTGCAACCCATTCCACTTGTGACAATTCACATCATCCTATAGTGCCTTAGTTCGGTTGAGTTGAGTAATGTAAGCGGAACTTTGGCAGTTGCAGCAACGGAGGCCATGCAGTGAATGTCCTTTGTAATGAAGTGTCAGAAAGTGAAGCTTTAGAGAAGTTGGATGGTTATTTAGTCTCTCTAATATAGCTAACAATAGGATGATTATATACAACAATAACACAACTTTGCTTGTCACATTTTAGGATGCAGACAAGAGAATATATGTATTGATTGTGGCATCCATACAAGCAAGGCAGCTTCTCTGTGAGGTGAGGGAATGGAGTCTCAACATCTCTTTGTATTGATACAACCTTATACAACAGCTGTCCCTTACATTTGATGAGTCACAACAGGACGAACTATAGTCAAGGAAATTTGATCCTAGATATATACACAGTAGCTACTGTCGGTAACTTTCGTAGGGTGAAACTTTGAATTAGCTATAGTTATCTCTTTGATGTATGAAAATTACAAGAAATCAAGCCAGTGTAGAGCTGAACCCGTCAGTGCCGCTCTTTGGTCAGTTTTGTTATATGTGGCGGCAGAAAACGTGGTAATTGACAGACACCCACGTTTTGAAACAAAGTACAGTAACCCTCGCTGAAGGTTAATAACGGCCAACGTTCACAATTGAACGTGAGTATAAATACGGAAATTTTCCAAAAGGAAATAATCCGCCATAGGGTACTGTTGTTCTTATCCTAACTTTCCTATGACATCTCTGGTTTTGAGTTTTGCTGTTTTCCATGGGTAACAGTAAAAAAAAACACGTCAAATATCACATTATTATCATCTCTTACAGGCACATAAGAGGGGTTTGCGGTACCCTAGGAACCAGTTTCTGCTGATTGGAGAGTACACTGATACATGGCTGAGGGAACCAAATCCTGCCAGAGATCTCGGCTGCTCTCTCGAGGAGAGAGAGATTACATTTGGTCTCTCACTGACAGTCAACCTACCAGACCATCCACAGGATAATGTGACATTACCTTATGGAGGATTGGTAAGATATCCAAGAGTTTATTACACCATCTAAGGTGGTTGGATTTCGCTAAAATGGTGGTTGTGCTTTGTAATGTGCTATAGCTGTGGTTTTGACGTTTAAATGCTCAGAGTAAGGCCACAGCTAGTTTGAATATAGTGTCCAAGGGAACAAACTGTTTTGCACTGTTCTGTTGTTGTTCCGTTTGCTTACGACATGCTTTCAACATCAATACCTGCACTTATAGCCCTACCACCTAGCCCATCTAGGGTATTATGAATTATTGGTGCCATTTTTAGTTCCAACTTCACGGTTAATATAGAGAAGTATTACACTGTAGAAATATATACATGTATCATGATGCAGGTGACACCCCACTGCTTTCATTCATACAGACAGCAGCTGCCTTCAGACAAGAGTTTTTCAGACAGGCCCGCAATCCCCTGAACAACGACCTCAACATAGCTGAGCTCATAGGTGACATGTTCCCTTCATTTGCTCCACCTTGCCATGAGACAACGCTTGCACTGGCACTTGCCCTGCACAACACAAACGAAGGTATGGATTGCTGAAGAAGCGCACTAAGCCAACTAAGTCATCTGAATATACATTTTTCACATGTTGTGACCTACACTACTGCATTGCACTTATACGTGATTCTAAACACGCAAAAACACGAAAATCTAACACTCGCAAAAAATGTGTTACATTTCTGTGGTATTATTGATTGCATGTAGTCCACCCCTTGGACTAGGAAGTTGTGTCGATATATTATTTACTACAAGGTTGTCTTTCCAGATTTGAAAAATGACTCAACACTAAACAGGGAAGCATGGAGAGAGGCAGGACTGTCAGAAGGAGAGACATTCACACTGGCCAACTTCACATACTCTAACTTTGCTATTGCTCAGCGAATGTTTTACCACCTCAACCGCACCAACTTTCTTGGAGTAACTGTATGCTAATTACTGAAACCCTGAGCGACTCCATAATAATTAGTTTCGCATGTTTTCAGGGACACAGGGTTGAATTTGAACAAGATGGAGTAAGAACCACCGACTATGTCATGATAACTCAATATACACCAGGCAAAATTGATACAGGTACAAATGAGTAGCTATTAACATAAAGCATGATCCATAACTATTCTTTAACATGCAGATGGATTGTACCATACAGTTGGATCAGCCTTTCTGTCAGATGATGGCAGCAATGAAGTTCGTTTCATGTCAAACATTTCTGATAGCATCTACTGGCCAGGCAAGAAACACGTGACACAATAGGACACTACAGTAAAACAGGGGCTGGGCATGGTTATGCAGTTGACCTTTCTGCTTCAGATTCACTGGTTTAAATGGGGATGAGAGCCTGTTTACCTGTCTATGGGTGCATAAAATCTATGCAAGTAACTATATATGAGCGTTATCGCATTGGTGTTTCTGTACTGTTCAGCAGCTGCAATGTAAGCTTGATCACTTAACTCACCAAAATGCTCTGTCACCTAGTAGTTGCTGCGTACATAGCAACCTGCAAAGACTTTTGTGCTAGATTGTTGTTAGTGCACTACTCAGCGTTAATCGGTAGCAGACCCTCTAGGTTTCAGTTCCACACACAAGGCTTTTGTATATGCATCACATGCATGAAGACCTGTGCCATCCCTATAGAGAGTATCTGCCAATGATTTCATACACTCCTGAAAACATAACCTTAAAACCCTTTCGACGCCATGGGTATCCTCTTAAAAAAGCAGATTTTTATGTATTAAGTATTAGCGCCTAGTACTATAACTCCCATAAAAATTCTGGACACTTGTGTCCATGGCTGGTTAAGAGTTAATAAGCATGGTACGACCGGACACTGGTAACATTGCCACCTGTTCCACAGAGGGTATTCCTAATGATGGGACTCCAGTCAGGAACATAGTCACCGTATCACCAGCAGTGACGGCCATATACAGCCTAGCCTCAGTGGCTGGATTCATACTAGCATTTGCTTGTGCTGTATTCAACTTCGTTCACCGAAAAAAGAAGTGAGTTTCTGTTGTACTGCAAGCAAGGTTTCCCGTAGCCATTCATTTTACGAATGCAAAACACTTTTATGGTAGCACTGCGTACAGAGAGTGGCTAGGCAAAATGATGAATCACTGTTCTTTCTGCAGACTAATACGGCTCTCCAGTCCAAAACTTAACTACATTATCATTTTGGGAGCAACATGTTTCTATGTCAGTAGAATATTCCTCGTTCTACCATCACTGGATCCAAATGTCATTGTGGTACATTGCAATGTGAGCCACACGGATGTGTACTACTACATATATTTATCTGAGTGTTCATTGCTTGGATTAACTGCAGCTTACTCCAGTGATAATCTTCACTGGCTACTCCATGTGCTATGGAACCATCTTAGTGAAGATGTTCCGGGTATGGTACATCTTCAATCATCCCAGTTTACAAAAGAAATATGTAAGTGTATGTAATTCATACTGCTCCCCTAATGAATGGTAGGATGTACTTCATTATTTTCACAGATCATTACAGACTGCTACCTGATGGGACTAGTGGCAGCCTTTGTTGGCCTGGATTTGGTCATGATGCTTACCTTCATCACTGTTCAGGGATTCAGGAATCGACTGGTGGCCACTCTAGCACCGAGTGCTGAACGTCCCTGGGTTCTAGTTGGAGTGAGTGTGAAATCTTTGCGTACCATGTATTATTATGAATAGGTATCATCTCTTTCTGTTTGGTGTGTAGCCTGCTGACTTCTCATTGATATTTTCAGGCATTTTCTGGGTGTTCATTATACAACAAAATTGAGACTATGTACACCGAAACCAGGCATTTGGCTTATTGATGTGCGTGCATACGGGGTTTGCTGTCAGTTTTGGGCACTTGGTGGACTTAAAGAGAGTTTAACACAACGAAGAGCATAGTCATGCTAGACCTGCATACAAACCCTGTATCCATGAATATAATTATCGGAACATTAATGGCTGGTTTTGGTGTAGCTATGACCTGGTCACATTTTCGTTTTTCTACACCGACAGCCAACGGAGGTTGTGAAGGAAAACTATGTGTACTCCTGTAGTGTTGAGGGCCGTGGTGTCCTCATCATCCTCCTCTATATCAGCAAGATAATCCTCCAAATCGTTTCTCTTATACTGGCCTTCCGTACAAGAAAGGTCAAGGTGAAGGGTCTGGATGACTCCAAGTACATATCAGCAGCCATATACATCACCACTGCTGTTCTACCGGTGTCTGTGTTTGCATCGTTCACACTGAGAAGCCATGTGAATGCCTTTCCGGCCATCGTGGGAGCAGCACACTTCTTTGGAGCCACAGCCATCCTTCTACTTGTGTTTGTGCCTCGAGTAAGATTTCCCACAGCTGTGATGTTTTTCAGAATGAGATAAATAGGCTGATTGGCAGCCATAATGTCGTGTTCAATGTTGTCGAACCTAAGAGAGGTGTAAAATTTGAAGCCTCATATTATCTTGACATGGGGAGGTAAATCATTGCCACCAAACAATAAATGTGACATCTTGTAATTCAATGCATTTTGTCTTCTTGTGTGTGCTAATTTGTTCTTTCACTGCCCAGATGGTGGGTCTGTACAAGGATCCAAGTGGAGAGAATGTGTTTCAGGGCAAGGGAAACACTATTGCACAGAAAGAAAGTAACATTATGACACTTCGTAGAGATGCCCAACACCTGAGGGTCTCCCTGCACCTTGCACAGGTGAAACTTTTGTGTACAACTGCCATAAAATTTGAAATATATTTTCTTGTTACCTTTCATTAATGTGTTAATATTAAGCTCATTGGTGTGACATTATCCAATATGGCTCCTTTTTATATATGTGTGGAATATTTTTAGAGGGTTGTACATTTCAGTGGGAATTCAATTGTACATTTGCAGAATTCTTAAAATAAACATCCCACAGTCCTGGGATCAGTGACTTAAAAAGTCAACTTTCTCTTCAACAGCAGACTATTATCATTATCCTGTTTCTGCAGAAAAAGAAGAAAGGAACCGTACATACTGAGGGCACAGACAGCAGTGATCATGAACCAGCCCCACAACCCAAGCAGGCCATTGTCAAACCATGCATCAGAATGAACAACCGACACCCCACAAATGATTACTACATTAGTCCTCAAGTCCATGCCTCATCAGTAGCTAGAGATGAAGAAGAAGAAGAGAAGATTGAGCCAAAGAATGTTGCACCAGTGAAGCCTTGTCTCCGGTTCACTGAGAGCTCTTCAACAGAGGACAATGACTACGCCCATGCCCAGATTGTAAAGTGACACCCACCACTAACACATGTGAAGTGTAGCTAGTACGTTTATTATTAGCAGGTGTATGTTATTATTGTATTCACCTTACAAGTATAATACATCCATTGACGTTTGAGATGTGTGATTATCGGTGTTATTGCCATTAGCAATCGATCAATCAATCGATCAATCAATCAATCAATCAATCAATCGTTGCAAGGACCCACTAGGGCATGGCAGGTACATGCATACACGAGCACAGTATAGGTGTACAGTACAGAACTAGCACTGTCCCCGGTAAATACGGCATTCACTTGAATGTGCACCACTCTTCACAGTGTCTTATGCGCATGCGTAGACCACCGGAAGCGAGATTAAAAACGGGCGGGTCTCGTGAGATCAAGTGAGATCTTGCAAAAATGAAGCTGCTACCTCTGTACCTGCTAGTCAATACCTTTCGCTCTTTGGTGTCTTCCGCTGCTTCGTGGCCTTACCTGCAGATCTATCCTCCAGTCAACGCCAGTGATGGTCGAATACCTCTATACTTCACTCTTATGCTGTCCAGCGCCAACTTCCGCAGCATTATAGCTGTGCCTGGGGTCCAGATAGCACTGGACCACATCAACGGTGAACCATCCATCCTCCCTGGATATAGTCTTCATTACACACTTAGCGATTCTCGGGTAACTGCTTTAGCTAGCTAGTTAGCACTAACACTGTAATGGGGCTCGTTTTATTGCAGTGCGATGCAAAGACTACAGCGGATAGAACGTTCCAGCAGCTACAGCAGAGTCCGGTAAAGCTGGGCTGGCTTGGCTCTGGCTGCTCTGTCTCCACTGCCATCACCGCTCTCTGGACCCAGCTCTATAATCTCACTGAGGTAAGGTGTACTGGGTTTGCCCTGCTACCTCGTTATTTACGCATGTGTCAACGACGAGGTAACGAGGTAACAGAAAGGCAAGGCAAAGGCAACAAGTCAACTAAACCCAGGACAGCTCCTTCTTTTGAAGGAAAAAAAGAAGCGCTGCCCTGGGTGGGATTCGAACCCACGACACTGCTTTCTAAGCGAGTGCTCTACCAACTGAGCTATATATAAGTATACACATAGTACTTTTACTCACAGGTTTCATGTCTGTCTGCATCACCTACTTTGACAGACAGAGACACGTACAGGTGAGTCTGTTTAAGCTCTTATCATAAGACCTGTTGGTTGACTCTCTCGCTCCACAGGTATTACTTCCAGATGCAGCCAAGTGCTGTTGTATTAGGAAAGGGTCTCATCGCAATCATGAACGCGTATGGATGGAAACGATTTGGTATCATAACATGGCTAGACCCTGTTTACTCATCGGTAAGAAATTTGGACATAGCTAATGAAGGTGTCTCTGATTCCTCTTTAATATGCTATTATGCAGGTTGCAGATGCGATCAAGAAAGATTTGGAAGCATTTGATTTTGGCTATTCAGAAACTTTTATAACTCGTGACGGCCTTGTTTTCAGAACCGGTGCGAAAGAAGAAGGGGATCCTTTTGTAAGTATTGTTCCTTGCAGATCAGTCTTTGGCATATGAAAATCAACACTCTTCAACTGTTGTCACTGTTTCTTTGACTATAGGATCCTGAGATGAGAGTATTTGTATGGGCTGTCCCACCAGACCATGGGAGGCGGCTGGCATGTCAGGTTGGTGTTCACTATATACTGCAACATTAACTGTGTGCTAAATGTTGTAGCTAGTTATGGTTGAGCTGACAGTGTAGAGAGCCCTAGGAGACAAACGACAAAGAGTTTTTTGTTTTGTTGATGCAATCACTTTCTTTGGCAGGCTTATCAAAGAGGACTGAGGTACCCAACACACCAGTTCTTCATCCTGGCAGCAACTGGAGGAGCATGGCTCGTCGAGCCTGACCCTGCTGCTGAGCTCGGCTGCTCTCTTGAGGAGAGAATCGATACCCTGAGGTTTGCTCTGACAGTCTCCATACCAGGGACTAGCGAATCTCGAAGAGCTCCTTTTGGAGGCTTGGTGAGGTTTGTAAATAACAACTGTTGGCACCATTGTCACCTTTTGCTATGAAGGTGTATGTGTAAACAGTGCTGGACAAGGGGGGACGTATCTAGTCACAATGACAAACACTGTTGAATGGTTCACAACTGGTCAAAGTGAGAATCCAACATAAACAGTATGACAACAGTATGAGCACACAAGAAACGTTAGGTTAACACACAGGATGTGTTCCATTGTGGCTGCTGATTTGTGGATGCATGCAATTCGAGATGGGAAATATTTGCCTTCTGACAAAACATGGATTGGCGTTTTCTACATCTTTGAACAAAGTGTATGTTAGCTGTGTAGAATACTACTAACCTTCTACTGCCTGCAAAGACAATTGTTGTACCAGCTGGCAGAACAGCTTGGCTTCAACGTAGTGTTGCAAAAAAATACACTTGTCACTGTTGGATGTAGTTATTAATACATTAAGGAAGTGAGGCAGGTACAAGAGGAATTTTTCTGTATATAATCACTATCAGAGTTGAGATAATAGATGTGTGGCTACTATCACAGTCATACTTGATTTACATAAACACTGAGTCATCCCTTGTGCGACACTGATGTAAAATAGTGGGACATGTTTCTACAGATGCTTAATTAAGATCGAAACTGCAGATGCGCAAAATGAGTGCCCAACCCTGTTGGTTCGTGCATAATACAACAATTCACTAGTAGGCCTCTTTGCCAGGATCTGGCTTCCACAAAAGTGTCAATTTATGTTCTATGGCGATCATTAGCTACATAAACAAAAATGTTGGACTGAATTGCCTTGTTGTGGGTCTGGGGGATGGAGGTCTATTTTGCGGCAAAATCCAGAGGAATGTAGGATTGCTGGAAAGTATGTCATCAATTTACAGACACTGTTTTTTTTTATTGTCTCGGTGCAGACCCAATCAGAGTTCATTGAAAAGGTGATCAGAAAGACCAAATCAGAAGGGAATGAAAACCTCAACCTGACGGAGACCACAGAAAGATACATTCCCTCTTTCTCTCTGACTTGTTATGAGGCAACCTTTGTGCTTGCAAAAGCTCTACATAACACGTGTGAAGGTAAACTATTTAATTTTTTGTCAGAGAGGTTTGCACTTTGCTGGTCCTTTCCCTTATACCTGGCTCCCAGTCCGCTGTGTTAAAATGACTTAAATCTAGGTTAAACTCTTTATCAAGGATTTTTGTGTCGTTTTTCTGGGTTTTATTAAGCATGCAAATGACGACTACTGCATGTTTCTTTTAGATTTGATACGCAACCAAACACTAAACAGGGAAGCAGGGAGGGAGGCAGGACTGTCAGAAGGAGAGACATTCACACTGGCCAACTTCACATACTCCAACTTTGCTATACTCCAGAGAATGTTCCATCACATCAGCTCCACTGACTTTCATGGAATTAATGTAATGCAGTTTAATTGAGTTCACATGTGTACAACCACACTTATATTTAGCTTTATCCACAGGGTAGAGTGGGGTTTGACAAACATGGAATTCGAGACCTTGACAAAGTCACTATAATGCAATATACACCCCGGAGAGGTAAAATGTAACCCACAGTCAATATATATTATTGCAAACACTTTTTAATCCTCTGCCCACATGTGCAACGAGAGTTTCTCTCTGTCACTTGCTATTCTGGCACTACAGGCTATGGCACGGCAAAAAAACAATGCAAACAGCATGTAGGCATGGATATTTTCCACTGAAACCACTGCACCGAGAGTTATTGCATGACACATAACCGAAAAAGCTCACATATCAATTAGCAATGGCTTTCGACTGCCCATCAACACACTGTGGGAGGTATATACAACATTACGTGCTTTTCATTCCTACATTTGTAGTTTACTGCAAAAGTAATATGCACTGATATTCACTGGCAGGTGAATTTTCAGAGGCAGTAGTGGCAACTGTAGCTCTCTCCCAGGGCAGTGACGACCAAGTAAATACTTCGAGAAATGTTACCAAATATCTCTACTGGCCAAGTAAGTAACACTCGCACACAGATGATAATGAAATGTGTTGTTAATCTTTTTCCATTCAGAGGGAATTCCTACAGATGGCTCTCCAGTCCCCCTGGTTGTAACTGTCAGTGTTCCGGTCACAGTCATTTTTACCATCGCCGGAGTGTGTGGGATTATCTTTGCAGCCTTTTTCGGTACTTTCAATTTCCTTTACCGGAAAAAGAGGTGTGTCCAATTTCACGATTTCTTGCAAGGAACTACAATTGTTTGTCATTTTCAACAGAATCATTAGACTCTCAAGTCCAAAATTAAACTACCTGATAGTGTGGGGAGCAATTCACTTGTACCTGAGTGCCATTGGCCTTGTCATACCTACCACTGATCCAGACACTATCGTGGCACTATGCTTCGTGAGTGGCACTGTCTGAGCTGCAACATCATTATTGCTTATATAACAACATTGACTCCTGATCCAATGTAAAAGGCAATAAGATTCCTTATATATGAAGTTGGGAAGCATGTTGAGGTCGAGCATCCGTCAAACACAATGTATGAGGGAAACACATTTGACGCTCGGAGCAAATGCATTACGGGAACGTTTTACTTGAGACACTTTCATTCAAACACATTAGAGAGGCTGATCCAATGTTGACTTCCTTTATACTCTGTGTGCTTTTAGTCAATAGCCAAATTAGTTACATGTTTACTGGTGCATACACTGCGTTGATTCTCCTGTTGTTGCAGCTGAATCTCACAGTCATATACACCGGATACTCGTTGTGCTACGGAACAATCCTTGTGAAGATGTTCAGAGTCTGGTATATCTTCAATAACCACACCTTGAAGAAGAAAATTGTAAGTATAATAATAATAATCTCTAGTTAAAGTTATAACCTAACCTAAACCTATCATATTTTCTGTGATAGAACATTACAGATTTTCATCTTGGTTGTGGGGTGATGAGCCTTGTGGGCATTGACCTGTTTATGATACTGACGTTTGTGGCAGTTCAGGGACTACGCAACCATCTGACTGTGAACCTTGTCCCTAACCCCGAGGAGCCTATCACATTACTTGGAGTAAGTTGTCTTTGGAGATATGTGTTGAATAAAGCTGTGCAAAGAAGTTGAACCACAGAACATAAGTATTATAAGGATTTTTAAGTGAGAGTGGACGTTTTTTGAAGCTCGACTTTTCTCTTTGCTCACAGCCCACTCAAATTGTACAAGAGAATTTTGTGTATTCGTGTGAATCTGATGGACGGACTGCACTGGTCATCATGCTCTACATCAGTAAAATTCCTTCTCCAAGTGTTCTCTCTTGTCCTCGCCTTCTGGACTCGCAATGTCAAAGTGAAAGGCCTGGACGATTCCAAATACATCCCCTCTGCCATTTACGTCAGCACCATTGTCCTGCCCATATCGCTGACGGCAGCGTTTACGCTGCGGTCACACGTGAATGCTTTTCCAGCCGTTTTGAGCACTGCACATCTATTCGGAGCAACAATAATCCTTGTCATTGTGTTTGTTCCAAGGGTAAGAGGTATACTCTAGCCTTTCTTATGCATGGAATCTAGCTCATATTAACACATAACCAGCCACTGACACCGTAGCGTAGGAAGATGTCAGACAAAGGGGGCTCCAAATGCGCATGCATAAATATCATACGCTGCGCGCGCGATCACTGTCACACTCGCTCGCTTTCTACTCGCAAGCCTGAGAAAAGAGAGGGGGGCGTCAGCCCCCGGAGCCCCTGCGGTTCCTACGCCACTGTGACACACAAAAAGTCAAGAAGAATCTATTTAGAGGTTAGGCACTAATACTTAAGGAGATTTTCATGATGTCCAAAAAGTTAATGTTGATAATGTATGTGCATATCCCCTATTGGTGGTAGCATGATTTTATCTCTACAGATGATTGGACTGTACAAGGATCCAACAGGAATAAACGTCTTTGATAAAAGGTACGGCTCTCCAAACTACGATGAGAATGATGTGGTGGCACTTCGTCGAGATGTGCAGCAGCTCAGGGTCACCCTGCACTTTGCCCAGGTCAGTCCCAGTATGGAAATGTCTGAGAAGCAATGTTCTGGCACATTCTCATGATATCTAAATGACTGTGTAAAGCATTTCATGTGGATGTAATAATAAGACAGTTGTTTGATGGTAGTCATCCATCATTAATGCGTTTTGATCTTGGTCCATACATGTGCCTAACACGCAATGTAAAGGATATGATAAAGGAAAAAAACGTGGATAATTTGTAGGGGGAGTATTCGAACAAAGGACCTCTGGTCATGATCAAATGCACCTCACTGCCTGGGCCAGCTATGCATAAATAATATATACATGGATCGGTTGGGACATGGGTTACTGATGCAATTTTAGGCATGTTGGGGAAGATTGCCTTTGTTTGTCTCTATTACATTGTGTATGTGCAGACCCAATGAGCCGAGGACTCTGCTAGCTAAGATGTACTAAATACAGTGGAACCATGCGCTAACAATACCACTGTAATGAACATCCCTCTTTTAGAAAAGTTCTTGCATACTGTGTACACCAGGTAGCCTCTCTCTATGGGCGCAACTCTAGTGTCCGGATTAAAGGGTTTCAGTAAGAAACAATTATGAAGTTGTTACATAGTTAGCACCGTAGACATTACAGTGATAATTGCGAGTTCATAATAATACTTTCCCCTAAAATACTTCTTGATACGGTGGCTTGCACTGCAAACTACAAAATACTGTTGCCAGTATAGGTTTAGAGTTGCACTCATGCAGTTTATGGATTTATGAATTAGTTATTTGCACAGGAGGTTGGAAGATGCTAGTGTTTGCGCGTTATGGTTCTTATAAGGCAAAATATGTAAAAGGATAACTAGCCACGAAAGATATACAGTTTTATACTGTTAGTTGTTAGTTGCAGCTCAAGAAACACCAATTTCATAATCTCTCAATTTGCGTCCACCTCCTATGAATAACTTGGCCGGCTGTTTCCGCCTACGATCATTATTAGATTCTTTTGTGGCTTGGATTCTTTGTTGAATTGTGTTCATCGCTTCTTTTTTGACAGAAGAGGTGCAAATGTTCAAGTGCTACCAGCGACAACACAGATGGGATGGCTGTAAACAAGGTCAGCAAGACAAGTCAGAGTCAGGGCTCTCAAATCACTGCATCTCAGGATACCAACTGATCGTCCCAGGACATTTCAAATGGTGTTGTATACAACAGCCTGAAACAGTGTTAACACATATTATGTGTGTATATAATATAGCAATAATAAGAGACTCCATGTTTCACTATTTTCTCACATCATTATACCCTTCCACTTAACACCAAGCAAATAGGTTTGAAATAGGATTTTTATTCTTAGCTAACTACTGCAATGAAGTTTTGGGGAGGGTGAATTTGATTGCAACGATGAACGTGAGGTCCCACATTGAGACAGAGTAATTATTTTTATAACCCCTTCCCTACAACTTGCTTTGGATGTGCTCTAGAATGATGACCCTCTCCTGCACATATAGTGCGATTAAAAGTGTTGATTCCACCAATTGTCGTTTCTGTTACCTGGTTGCAACAGACAGTTTTCTAGTCATATAGCCGTTCATTAAAAGCACTTAAGTGGCAAACCCTCGACGAGCTACCCATACGTGGTAGTCTACCGCTGTTGGGCTGGGCTATTAGCATGCGTTTAATCGCGGTTTCCCGCTGGTATATAGCTCGTGGAGAGTCTGGCTATATAGTAGATAGCATACGAGAGTCGATACACGCCCTCCTTTGTGACTCCTTGTGCGTCCAAGGTACACAGAACGAGCGGACCCGGTCGAGGTAGCCTGTGCAAATTTGCAAATATAATTTTCCGCAGCGAAAAAACTACGCATTAGCCTGCTGGAAGCGCTCTAGCTTTGCAAAGGAGCATTTTCAGGTAAAACGGCTAGAATTTTCTGACCTTCATTGCCCGTTAAGTAAGTCGTATCGTTTCTGAGACGAACGAACATTGGAGAAGTGAGATGTTGAGTAATAGACACACACACAGACCGAAAGAAAAGCACTACAGTGTAAACCCTCGGCGAACTGCGCATGCGTGGTACCAATATTGATGGACTGGGCTATTTCGTGGTGGTCACCCGCTTTAGCAGCTCGCTGAAAGTCTGGCTAGCTACAGTAGTAGGACACACGCCCTTCGTTGTGACTTGACTAGTGTGCCGTGCAATCCTGCGACTAGATTAATGTTCGTCAAAATTGCATGGGTGTGTATTACTCGAAGCTGTTGTATAATTATTGTGCAGCAAGTGTGTTGTTTTCCACATGCGTGCCTAAACTAAATGAAACAGCCATGATCTGACAGACACAACATAATGGAGAGCATACAGACATCTAACTATATAGGCACATAAAACATTAGTGTTATCATAATAATATAATAATAATATTTCAAGTTTACTACTGTAGAGTAGCTAAAATTGTACATGTCAGTTGAGACGTGGATGGTTGAGGTCTAGGTATCCAGCCATTCCCTCCAGACTAGTGGAGATGACAGTCACCAGTTGAGAGAAACTTGGTTTCTTCCATGGCTGCCGCTCCCAACACTCCCTCATCACATCATATCTCATGGTGAAATATATAGTGTACACCTCTGATTAGGGACCCTCCATCATAGGGACTTCCTCTCTACAAAGGACACTTGTTTCAACCCCACACTATACTCCAGTGTATTATTTGACCCCAAGAATAGTGACGATCTCTGTACAAAAGACAAAATCTTTGGCACCATAGTATCCCTGCAGTAAGTAAATTGTTCATCTCCCCACATTTCCTGGGAACAGGCAGCATTGAGAGGCTTGTCTAGTCTCTCTCCTCTCTCCAGATATCTGATGAGAAAAAAGTGGTCCACCCCAAGGTAGGGGTTCTTCCCCAGTGAAAACACCTCTCAGCATGTCACTCCAAATGACCACTGCACAATGGGACACAATGATTGTAACACTTGCCGGTAAGTGGCAGCTCCTACCACATCGGTTTTCTTAGAGAAGATTCCGTCATTCAAACTCCCCAGAGCCATCCATTTCACAGGCAGCTTCACAGGAGGCTCTCCATCCTCGTCTTGCTCTGTTGTTTGTCTGAAATAGTTCCCGGCATAGATATCCTCTGACTGACCAAAGTCGGCAACCTTTATCACATTGTTCAGGTCAATCCTGACATTACAAAGGTGATACACAAAGCACACACTAAAACAACAGACACTTTCATACAAAAATATCATACATGCAGTTCCTTGCTGCGAGGTCCTTGCTGCGAGGTCACGATGAATAAACTTATTGTGTCAAGTATTCCATGCCTTTTGCAACTTGTAAACATAGTGAAAGAAGCCTTGCTCTAGCTTCCATCTATTGTTTGGCAATAAGAAAAGCAATTTTTTAAGTCACATACTACTGAGGTTAAATACCAATTCTTCGTTCTCCACTGTAAAATCCGCTCTATTCTTCCTCAGATATGTAAAGAGGCTTCCATGGGCCATGAATGGCATGATAATGAACAGGGTCTTACTCCCACTGATTGATGACACACCGAGCAGCTTCATAACATTGGGATGATCAAATCCTGCCATGATCTGACTCTCTTCAGCCAAACGTTTAACATCACTCAAACTGAACCTTCCTGCAGGTAAGTTGCATAACTTATTATCACCAAAACTATAAACTAGCACACCTTTCAGTGTCTTTACTGCGACCAAATGGTGAGTATAGCCCTTCCAGTTGTATAACATAGCTTTGTATACGATTCCAAACTCACCTTTTTGTCAAGAGGACAATTATTATTGATGGTAATGAACATTTTTTACCTTTCGCCAATGACGCTCCTCATAGTAATGCTGGTAAGTGGCATTGTTGATAGTTTCCATCTCGGTAGAAGACCACACCAATTCTTGCTACGTGAGGCAAGCTATGAAAGGGCTGATGAGCCATAAATCGGCGACCTATTTGTGCGAAATTCTCTTTCCTGCTACTGTATAGCAGTGTGCATTGCCTCATAACACCAACCCAAAAATGCATTCACGTGCAAGTAG
This sequence comes from Geodia barretti, assembly GCA_030341885.1. Classification (NCBI taxonomy): domain Eukaryota; kingdom Metazoa; phylum Porifera; class Demospongiae; order Tetractinellida; family Geodiidae; genus Geodia; species Geodia barretti. The sequence continues at coordinate 12,758 of CASHTH010001154.1, read as the reverse complement.
GATTGCCAGTGGTCGAAGTAGTTAGTGGTCGAAGTAGTTAGCTACTGGTGGCTGGGTATTTGTTCTATAGGTGTATATAGCTGGGATAATAATAACAAGTGGAAATGTTGAACATTGTTGGCGAGCGGGAGCGACCCAACTTGGGATTTTCCCGCGATGTTCGGGCTGCCGTCAGCGCACAGCTTTCCAACACAGATCTACCTGTCGCCGTTACATGCGTATTGTACGTCATTGGCAGAACGGTGAGCAGGTGAGCAGAACGGTATATACCTACCTTACGAGACGTGGTCATAGCGTATTATACTATTTGCAAGTTGCACCTTGGAACCATGAAGATTGGGAAGAGGTACAGCCTCGGTTAGTCACCCAAGGTTACAGCGCATGCTGTCGAATGGAGAGGAGGGTTCTCTAGCTGGCTAGATCGATCGGCGCATATCGCGAGACACCGTGTATGAAAATGTGTAAAAATTTGGAAATAGTTTCGGATAAAAAGAAGCGCGTACAAAGCCGCGCATGCGCATTTACACGACGTACGAACGATAAATATACAAGTGGAAAAATCATTTCTTCAAAATGAAAGTGGGATATAGGGATGACTTGAAGCACCAAAAAGGAAGAAACAAGGGGTCATTACACACCAAATATGCACAAAGCCACATGACACCATCCCTATATCTTTGTAAACTTTGCTTATGAACAATAAAACACAGATATAGGGATGGTGTCATGTGGCTTTGGGAATATAAAAACCGCATGCATATTATGTACAAAAATGACAACTGACAGTGAAAAAACAAACATAATCCGTTCTCAACACCTCTACAGAGGGTTATGAGTTGGGAAATCCCGACTCCACCTCACGACATGGCTACGTTTGGTGTCAGTCAGTGGGTTATCTCTTGTTGAATCATGACTGCTGGCATAGATGTGTAACTGGTGGTTCTGGTAGCGCTCGGCTGATGACGGGCTGGAGGCCATGTAGTCTGGGTTTGATACGCTCACTGTGCTTCCTATCTGAAAGGTCTATTGAAACAGAGCCAGTAGGTAAGTCGATGTTGGTTAATGTACAAATAAATGACACAAATCTGTTTAACTTAACTAGAGGCAAGTAAATGACTTCATAGTGACACTTTAAATGGCATCTGTCATAATTATGGTTGCTTGCCAAGAATGCATTGTATCTGTTCTAAATAGCTAAGTATCATCAAAGAGAGGCTGAAGTGTAACCATAGGACATGATGGTGCTAAAACATGTCATGAGTGGAAGGAACTTAAAAATACATTACCTGGGATGGCTGCTGGCTTCTCTCCAGCTCAGCAATCCGCTGCTTCAGTCTCTTAATCTCAGCCTCTGGGGAGTAGACGGAGTCCCTGCGTGGGACGTCGTGGGAGCTGTGAGTGATGGAGATCTTTATGTTCTCCCCCTGTGGATCCTGGTACAGACCCACCATCTGCCGTGATAACATTATGAGTATCAGACACATTCAACTGAACATCGAGTAATGAATTTACAAATAGGTCGGTTATGAGGTAGTAGCACTAATATTCAAGTGGATTCAAATCTCTACAGATTTTCACACTTATTGCCATAACAACCAGAGATAGCATTGGAGAATTGTCCAATTGGGAAACTTTAGCTAAAACATATCATCAGGCATGTAGATTAGTCGAAAAGGGATAGCCTTAGGCATTAAAAGGAAAGGAGCAAGGGGTAGATATTTACTAATCAAATCCACACACACTTACACATATTTTATTCCGAGTTTAGAGGCTGGTTGTATGCATATCACATGAGATTTTACATATGTCATCTTAATAGAGATTGTCTACTTGATCAATGTGTACATACATTCATCCTGGAACTCACTCGAGGAACAAACACCAGGCCCAGGATCATTGTAGTTCCTAGCAGAAACCCCATTCCCACCACAGCTGGATAGATATTGACATAGTCCATCAGAGTGTAAGTGGAGATTGCTGTAACAGCCAGCACTATACTGGTGACGTAAATGGCAGCCGCAATGTACTTGGAGTCATTCAGACCCTTGATTTTGACTTTGCGGATGTTAAAGGCAAGTATGAGTGCCGTGACTTGAAGAAGTCCCTTGTACCCAAAGAGAACTGTAAACAGGGCGAGTTGTCCCCTTGACTTGCAGACATACAGGTAGTATTGGTGGATTTCACATGTTGGCTATTCAGGGAAACAAGAAATAATGTTGGTTTATGAACTTGTCAGTGGTAGCAAAGATTTTATACACTGAAGTATTTTTCAATTTCAGACTCGACTTGACTACTGGACTAATTTAATTATGCAACTAGGTTTTTGCAGTAGCATTATCTCTAGCTATAGTTCTAGCGTAACAAACGTCTTGAATAGCAGAGAGTCTGCCAAACACTGCATATACTCGATGCATACTACATAGATGGAAGTATGACATTAGTAATATCGAGACATCAGTTGTACATACCCCAATAGTATCTTCCATATTTTCTTTGTTGGTGGTTCTCGTGACGCCAAGTTCCCCCCTCAGTACCTCCTCCACCAGGGTGAATATCCCAAGAATGAGGACATCTATTACTACCAGACTGAAGACAAACAGAGCCAGTGCATAGTCCTTGATCACTATCTGAGAATGGGAAGGAACGTGTATTCCATTATTAGTTTTTTCCACCGACAATGAACCGCATTTAATCCACCTCATGCAGAATGGTGTTGTTAATTAAATATGAACAGAAACAGGGTTTTCTAAGGGGCAACTTGGGAAATTTCCCCCTAAAATAGCTTTGCTAACAGTGCCACTGGGTTATCTTAAACCCCCATAGAATTAAATCTATTTGCTTTCCCCATCGAAAAATGCTGATAAAGTATGTTTTCTCTCTTGACTATTGAAGTGAGAAAGACCGTGGCTTTTGGAAACTAGTTTGACTTTTCTTCTTACTACCAGTCTTAGAATGTACCGAAAAGGCAACATACTGATTTTGTCACAGAGGGGACAGGAGGCTTGTTGAAGATGAACCATATCCTGATTGTCTTTGCCAGGATAGTGCCATAGCACAGGGAATAGCCGAGAGACGTCAGCCAGGGATTGATCTATTGTGGAATTGCGGAAAAGGCTACTCACTGTGATAACTAGATAAACTGTATTACATTGCAGAGTACAGCAGCAAAGTGCGTGTTTGTGGTGGGAATGACGAGAGTGATGATATTGAGGTAGAGAACTATAGCTCCCAGTCCAATCAGGTAGTTGAGGTTAGGACTGGAGAGTCGAATTAACCTATGAAATAAGAAGTAATAGTTATGGCTAATAAAAGGTATCTGTTGGTGGAGACATACTTTCTGTTTCTGAATATCAGTGTGAAAAAGATGCACACAACAGCAAACGCAAGACCAGCAGCAGCAAACACCACATAGACCACTGTCAGACCCACTGAGACCGTCACCACATCCTCAATTGGTACCCCATCATTAGGAACACCATCTGGTGTAGAGCATTATTTAGAAAAGTGGCTGAGGTGATATGCATGCCTCACCTGGCCACATCCCCGGACTATCACGGGAGAATGGTTGGTGATAGTGGATAACTAGGCTCTCATCCACATGTACTACCGCCACATTAGCACGGAATATTTCTGAAAAATCAAAGTAAATGCAGAATTTTGGTATATATGGTGGTATGGTAGTATAGGAGCTAGTTGGCAAGCAAAGCGAGCCTACCATGTCGTCTGAAATTGGGATTTTTTATTAATAAAATGTAGTACGTGACCACTGCACATACTGTAATGGTTTACATCTAACTACACGTAAGTATGTATGTGACACGTACCGTAATGTTTTACGTGATTTTAAATACGCTTGATCACTATCACTCACAAAATAATGTGTGGTATTCGTCGTCTTTAACATTCTCTAGCATAACTCACTGGTGTTATTCCATTGATACTGGTACACGTCGAGCACATTAATTTGTCGAATTCCATCTTCATCGAACCTCACTGTCTTCCCCTGCAACAAGCAAATCCTAGTCAATAACTATGGGAGTCACTAATAAGAATTTTTACCGATAATCCATCAAAACTGGTGTTTTGTAGGTATTTGACCATCTTTTCTACAAAAACGGTGTTTTCTACGAGGTTTTTTGAAACGACCACAGTAGTATTCTGCTCTTCGTTATTCTTTAGGTCTGAGAAAACAAAACACAAACTTTATGTAAATCGTTATTTTAGATGGTGTGACATGATAGATATGGGCCAAAAAAATATGCTCACCGTTAATCGTTTTGTTAAGAGCAAATGCAAGAGTTAATGTGGCCTCATGGCAGTGCTGGGCATAGTAGAATGGATCTGATCGATCGGGAATATACGATCTCAAATTTATCTCTTCATTTACTTCCATTAGAACTGCCTCTCGATAGTGTTCAATGTACATGGCTGCAGTCTGTAGGGAAAAGCAAATGTGTAGCTATGAGCAAACACGTATATTATTATACACAGGCAGGCAGAAAAAGGAGCTTATTATCCCCTCTCCGTCAGTAATATTGGCCACAGACATTCGAACAAGGCTGTGTATGTGGAGTAGAGGTGTGGGGTGCGTGACATTTGCACAAAAAGACAAGGATGGCAGCAGATGTAGCAGTCTACGTCCAATGCTAGATGTGTGCTTAATACAGAAGGTATTATAGTGGTATAAAAGCTCCAAATCCATTATCAGCGCATGCACCAAAACAGTATGCTATCGAATCGGTATCAAACAAGAACATGTTGTTCACAACCTCTAACTTACAGTCCCAGACACATCTGGGGCAGTCAGGTTAGTGAAGGCCTCCTGTACTCTTGGTGCCAGGGAGTAGGCCAGGGCTTGAGACCGCTGTTCAGGAGTACAGTTGAAGTTTTTGGAAGATGCCTTGCCTGTCCACCACTCTGAGCCATACCAGCCATATGTGATCAGCAGGTACTTTGGGTACCCTATCCCTTCATAGTATGCCTGTGACATATCAGCATAGTTGTGTAAAGTGCCTTTCTGGCAATGAATAGGTAAACTATTAACCTTGCACAGGAAGTCTCGAGCATGGCTTGCATACATGGCAACCACATATATCCTGGTGTCAGGTTCCTGGAGACAAAAATATGTTGGCTAATGCATACAACCCAGCTTAATAAAACACAGCCAGATGGACATAAAAGGTCCAGATTGAAAGACAATGACATACCAGGTACATATACTCGGAAGTAACACAATTACAATTTTTGCTGTTAGTCTTCCATAGGCATAAACACAGTTCTCACTGAACCAATGCAAAAGAGTATCTAGATGGAGTTGTAGGCACTCCGCCTTAGGTGAAAAGCTAGCAAATTAACCTTGGCTACCGGGTAAGTTACAGCACTTCGTACAACTGGTTTAAAACTTAGATAAGCACATTAGCACCCTAAAAAGCCCATTCTACCCTACAACTTTAGGGTTAAGTAATGTGGCCATAAACTTAGATGAGCGGCCCAGACTTTGCATTCTTTTACCCATTCAATTGGAATTCTTGCGTGATTCTCATGCTTTTGATGTGCCTGATAGCAACTAAGATTTTCTGGCTCTTTGGTTACAACACTGTATACTCACAAATATTCCGCCACTGAGTCCATCGATTCCGTCCTCTGTGTTGAAGAGCTTTTCAGTAAAGTCAACTCCAGACTCTGCCAGTTGCTCCTTCAGTACATCCATTGTCTGCATTGAAAAAAATGTAGGTAATGTATACACTTCCATTCTAACATGCTGTAAGAGTTGTAGGTTTTCCCTTAACTCTTTGGGGTGAGGGACACAGCATCCATGCGTCACTAATAAGCAACAATCATGCCATGTTTTTCACGGACCACCAAGGACCTTCAGTTTAAACGCAGCCAGTAGCTACCAACTTAAAAGCAGTAGCTTAAAACATTGGTGTTATGCTATAACGTGTGCGCCAAATGAGGCCCCAAAAGTCATATATATGAAAAGCTCAAAAGGTATACATTTATAATGTGTATAGAGAGTACGTTTTCTACATATCATAAGAGTTATACCTAATGTCATAACATAGTACATACTTCTTACGTACCACTGTGAAGAGGTTTTCATTCTGAATGATGAGGCTGATTCTCTTCCAGCCATAGTGGGTGATGATCTTAAAGAAGCCTTGTGCTATCTGACTCTCAGCAGCCAGCAACTGGAAGTAGTACCTGTAATACAGTGAAAATTGCATCATCCCCAATGTTTATACATTTTACTCATTGCATGGTGACTGCTTATGCATAAGCAATCATGCTGCTAAAAAGGCTGTTGGGAAACAAGAGAAAAAATTGCAGTGCCGAAATTGTTATCAGAGTGTCAGTATACACACTATACATGGATGACATGACTTCTACTCTAATCTCATTATAACAGCCAACCTTCATTATTTAGTAAGCTTATCATACTTTCAGTAAAGTGACCTAACTGATGAATGATGTTTCCTCTCTTATGGTACATCACTACATTGTATATCTTTCAGAGAACTCACCTAAATCTATTCCTATTCTTTAGCTCAGATGAGGAGCTGACACATGAAACCTACATTAAGAAAGTTGCACTTGCTTACAGTCATCAGCACAAAAAGCACTAAACAGATGTGTTTTGAAAGGTTTGATGGGCCGGGCTTCACCAGGCTGTGTTAGTTTCTCACTCCAATACGTAGTGGAGGCATCATGAATGGCAATTCTAGACAGAATACTCATACTCCAAAAAACCTTTATGTCCTCACATGTGTACTGAACGGACCTCGAATTACATAATTATTGGCTATATAGTACACTTGTGTTTCGCGAGTTCAGTTGTTTCAGGAAATTGTCTTTTTAATAATATAGCACTGAGGCCTTTCACATTGCTAATTTACCGCAATTTTGCCTGCAGTACCTTAATAGCTATAAAAGACGGACAGACATACACACAGACCAAGTCTTATGCTCTTGTGTGCCGAGGGTTTAATTACTAGGATTGGCTATGCACACTGCTTGGGGAGGACTATACATTTATGTTGTGATACGTCACTCTACGCCTGTGTTTGTGTGTTGTAGCTGCTTTTCTGTAGCAGTCTCAATGGCAGCAATATTGGGTTTGGCACACCTGAGAGGGAAACAGTTGAGAAATAGGAAGGATGGAGCAAGGAGTGATGGTTAGGTTCACGATTACCTGGAAAGGTTACCGGAGAGCTTTAGGCTTTTAAAGGGCTAATGGGCTTCTTGGCTCATTTCAGTGATACAAGATGTTATATACACTTCTGACGCTCTTCAGCACTTACTCAGATATTCTAATCAATAGCTAGTCATAACTGGAGAAACCACCAAACTGTGAATATTTCAGGCCATAACTCAATCATGTGTGGCATAACTCACTGAGTATGAAAGGAATGCACAATATAACTAGTATGAGAGTGTACAATATTGATCAAAATCAGCCTCATTCTCAAGCTCCATGTCACGAAATAAAAACATGAAACAGTAGTAGTCTTGTGAAAAACAATTTCACTTCTGTAAGGCACAGTATGACCATAAACATTGCAGCATTAGGAAATTTTACCTTACACAAAGGCTAGATGTAGCTATAAATGTTAAATGCTAGTAGAGATTGAACAAAGCAATTAATCGCACTAATCTCTAACTTTTTTAGTGACATTTTCTCAATTGAGGGTAGGCCTTACAATATGTATAATATCTGTCGAATTTTCCGTCAGTGTCGAATGTCCTGATTTACAAACTCTTGCTTGTCCACAATAGAGAGTCTTCCACTTGTTTACAATCACTGTTTCACAGCTTCGTACATTGAAAGTGTAGACAGCTATAAACAACCTCCTTGTTTCCTCTATCTCACCTGTGTCCACTTAGTGTGCCATACATGAAAGTAACTGTGCTGTCTTTGCACAAGCATAATATTATTGGTGGGTGTAGCACAGGCCGCATGGTTGATTGGCAAGTGAAGCAAGCCATCCTAGTCATCTGCATGCAGGATGTCTTATGTACGGGCACTGCCACATACAACATTGTTGTACATAGCTACGTGATTCAAAAAAAAGAGTGTGAAACGCACGAAAAATCAAAATGCTCACTTTGCTCAGCAAAAATAGTATGGACGCCATGGGGATCTGCTTAAATAAGCAGAAATTGATGTATGGAGTGTTTGAGCCTAGCATTATATAAATTCTTATGGACTTACTCTGGACACATTTATGTGTTGGTGGCTGGTTAAGTGTTAATAGCTCACATGAGTGTCTTTGTTACTAATTTAAAGTGTAAATTGTTTCACCTCTTACAGTGCCCAGTATAGGAGGTATCATGTATTACCTGAGGGATGTTGAAGAACTGTGAAATCTCTGCAGTGGGCTCTGTGGCAACTGAGCAGCCCGATCCAACCAACCCCAGTTTGACATGTTCCGAGCTGAGTTGCTTGAAGAGCGACTCGAGAGCCATCGACCTGTTACACTGGGATAGACAGGGATATGATCACTTGTTACATTACCATCCGCCATGCATACTAAGTAGCTACGAAATATCCAAACTGTCCAGACAATTATGTAATCGGAGATAAACATAAGATTGGTATGCTGATAAAATCCCAGAGTACATATTTCTAAATAGGAGGAGTGAACAGGAATGCAACCTAAGGAAACTTTGCTTGTAAACACTTCTTGGCTCAGACAACCTATAATACAGCTACTGTTGCTACGCACTTGATCAAATTCCCCACACTGCCTGAAGCAGGGACTGCCATACTATACTGGGAAGTCTTATCAGTGTGTTGTTACAACACATTTCTGGTTACCATAGCAGAAGCCATGCATGACAGCATAGTTTTACACAAACAGTTGGTGCATAACAAAACAGTGGTGTTATCATCTATGGAACTTAATCAAATTTGACCTTGGTATCGTAAAATCAACAGCAAAATGGTAAGTGTTCCTCATTGTCATGAATGGGAAACAGTATAATATGCATGAAAAAGCTTCCTTAATCAACATCCTTTAGAGGTTTACAGATTTTTTTCTTCTACAAGTTGTCTTCCTTTGTTACTTAGCTATGCGTGCAATAAACCCATGTAAAAAACAAAGATGTAAGGATAGGGTCCGGTTATAAATAAATCTGTCTCAGTGTAGGTAACATTCTCGTTCTCCTGTTTTTCATGACGTGACATCCCTACATCTCTCTTCAATTTCAGAGACTCTATACCTGGGAGTCTGTGAGGGTGTAGTGAAGACTGTATCCAGGGAGGATGGAGGGTTCACTGTTGATGTAGTCGAGTGCTATCTGGACTCCCGGCAGTGCTCCGATGCTCACATAGTCTCCTCCGAAAGAAAGCATGAGAGCAAAGTAGATATCCGTAAGATCATCAGTGTCGTTGACTGGAGGGTAGACCTGTAGGTAGACTTGGTCCTCTGTGTTGGCCCATGTACGTAGTACCAACAGTAAAGACAGAAAGAGGCTGTACGTTAGCGTCTGCTTCTCAACCATGTCGAATAGCTACGAGTTGAAATTATCGCGGTTCCGCTGGAGTGCGCTGCAGCACAAACACTTCCGGTTGGCGAGCATGTCACAGCACAGGCGCGGGTTCGGTTTGTGTGGCAGTCCGAAGTCGATGGCGGATGTAACGGTAGTTTCCCCTGACTAAAATGTTGGTCCGGCCCTTTCTCTCGGCCTATTGCGCGTCCAAGCCAGGTGTAAACGAACTCACTTTATCTATGCTCAGTGATTGTAGGCCTGATCTATAAGTAGCGAATAAAGAGCCTGACGAGGCAAAGGCTCACAGATGAGTCTATACCAGCCGCCTACGGCTTTTGGAAAGAGCGCATTTTTGCGAGAGATTTACAGTCAAACATTTTTAGCCTTTCTCGCAAGGATGATTTAGATGATCTCACACAAAAGGGTTAAACTTGTTGAAGGTCAAATTCAATGAACCGTCACTTCTTTTTATTTATTAGCTACTTATATTTTGTATTTTGTATGCAATCTGAGCATATCTTGGGTACAGAAAGGTGCATGTCTAAAACAACTTGGTAACGAGATAGAAAGGCAAGGCAAGGCAAGGCAAACAAGTCAACTACACTCAGGACAGCCCTTTCTTTTCAAAGAAAAAAAGAGCTGCCCTAGGTGGGATTCGAACCCACGACTCTGCTGTCTAGGCGGATCAGGTCGCGGTAAGCCCAGTGTGATTATGCATATTGGCTTTTTCGCTTGTTTTCACGGCATATCTCTCGAACGAAGTCGTTTCAGGAAAATCGCCTAATTCTTTTACAGGCTCCCGTAGTTCTGAATCCGCTGGTATCGCTAACGGGCCGCTTCGTAGCCTGTAGTGCCAGAATAAGCGTCGACACACACACACACACACACACACACACTAATTAACAGCATGGGAAGTTTTGACTTTAGTAGACATAACATCCACAACAAGGTATAAAACAGCCAAGCTTGCCTGTAGTAGCTCAGTTAGGAGCAAGAGTGAAGAAAGAAAGAAGTGAAGAATAGAGAAGACCAAAGAATGAAGCAAGTTATTACTAAGGATACGTAGCTGCTATACTAAAATTGCCTTCATATAATGTAGGTTAGTTTGTAAGTACAGTAATTGTAGCCATGTAGTAGGCAAATCTGGACTCCAACCAGGTGGAGTGGCCTCGCCCTTTCTGGAGTGTCTCACGTGTCGGGAGTTTAAAGAGGCCGAAACGCGTGTGACATGGTGAAAGATTGGGAACTCCCCTGATGACCAGTAACAAAGAGCCTAGCACTGCGCCTGCATGTTGCTGGACTTGTGGATAGGTTTACATGTACGTTTAAGCACCTGGCTGGCTGCATGCGGTGACGCCGACAAAAGCCGCTCGCCCTCTCTCGTTAGCTTTAGTCCTGCCTACACTTTACCTCTCTCTCTTCTTTCCCCAATCACAAACACACACACACACACACACACACACACACACACACACACACACACACAGAGACAGACTGAACGACTACCGTAACCCTCGCTGCGCATGCGCGCCGAGGGTTAATAAAAATGAGCGCAATGCGGCGATGCGCTACAGTTAAGATGTGGCAAGGAACTGCCAGAGGTCATTCCTCTGTGTTTCGGGGCGGGAAGTACAGGAACTGGGATGGGGTGAGCATGACAAACGCTGTTCAAGCAGTGCGGCGGCCGGCGGGGGGAAGCCGTTCGCCGTATAAACGTACCTAGGTCGAAGCTGTCTGATAAGGTTTTAAAGGCGAGGACATGGCCAACTTCCTATATATTTGATTCCAGAATAAGAGGAAGAGCTTATATACCAGTTTCCTCATAGAAATGGCTAAAATTGGCTATGTTCACACATAGGAAGCAAATCATAGCTCTTGTGGAACAGATAGTTGAAAGTAAGGGAATTGAAACAGTTGTGAGTTCCTGTACTTCCCGCTAGTGGGTGGTGGGAGAGATATATTAAGCGACACCCTCAGATAACGTTACTTGTGGCTGTCCCACTGCCTACGGCACGAGCAATGGCTTCTGACCGAGATGTTCTGGATCGGTACTTCAATATGCTTGAAGACTGCCTACGACCCTGGACCACATTATCGATTGTGACGAAACTGGCGTAGCTACCACTAAGCCTTGGAAGATTATGCTGGCATAGTTTTGAGAAAATAGGGGTGTATGAGCATTGAGAATTCTGCTGGAAAAATAGGCAAATGATTTGACAAAATCTTTCATGCGCATGCTCCCAACATGATGTGTCATGTGACAAAAATGGCCGAGGCAGAGGTCGAGACCAAACGTGAGGCAGCAGCAGAAAGAGTGTTCTCGCTATATACTTTATCAGCAGGAATCTTCCTCGGAGGACTATTTACAGCTATCTGTCGTGTTACGGTAGAATGATTTTGTAATTGCACAGTCATAAACACTTTTATGAGAAAAATGGGCACATTCGAAAGAAAAATGGGTGAAATAGAAAATAGGTTAAACGTTGAGCATAATCTGCCATGGCTTAGTCTCCAGTCTCCATCACTCCCCTCGTCTCCAGTCCCCCTCACTTCCCCTCGTCTCCAGTCTCCAATCTCCTCACCCCCCTCCCATCTCCAGTTTCCCTCACTCCCCTCGTCTCCAGTCTCCCTCACTTCCATCGTCTCCAGTCTCCTCACTCTCTAGTTGTACTGCACTTACTGCACTTACAGCCTTATCTGCACTTTGTTTGGCACTTAGGACCTTTCCATTGTTATCGTATTTCAAACTTCCATTGTTATTGGACTTGCATTGTTGTTGCACTTGTACCTTGAGCCCCCTTCTCTCTCTACCCAATTCAGATTATTTCATAGACAAGCGACATACTCGAGGTTGCGTAATGCATGAACCAGCATGAGCCAGAGCAGTGCGAGCAAATACACTGCTACATTCGCAATCTGTGTGGGCTACGATGGAATTTACCATCAGTGGCATGAGGCTCATCACAGTGTTGATTTGCAGGACGTCTATGTGGTCAGAAATAAACCTGTGTGCATGTCATTGAAGCCTGTATATGCAGTGCTAGAATTCGATCTGTTCAGTGATCTGTTCAGTGCAGTCCGACAATGGGGAGCAATGTTAAAACACAGTGATCAATTCAGTGTGAACTAAGGTAGGATGAAGTATAATAATAATAAATGCATACACATTATGGTGCAAAACCAGCTCAGTTTATAGTGTAAAGTGTTCTTCGCAGTATATAATTAGGCTCCTCGATTTTATAATATCGTAATGGCAATGTGTTTTT
>CASHTH010001152.1:0-12980 GCA_030341885.1 Geodia barretti | reverse complement strand
ACTGTGTTATTGTCAAATTTCACAAGTATGCTAGTGACATCATTGCTATTGTTAGTAACAATATGGACCACTTCACCTCTTGCACCATTCACAAGACCATCTGATACGTCAACATTAGCTGTTAGCATCACACGAGCACCAATAGCTAGTTTCAGTGTACTGTGAAGGCCACCTGTTTCAGATCTTTTGTCAGATAGACTGCTAAGAGAGATATGACATGTTTGGCCAGCTACTGAATCATGGGCTTTAATGGTATACTGTGCACTCTGTGGAGCTAGTTTGTTCAACATAAGTGAGTTTCGTGTGTCAACATCTGCATTTAGTCTGTACACATGTAAGGCTTGGGTAGGATAGTTAGCTGTATCTGCTGGTATTTCACGAGATTTCAGAATTTTAACATCATCAGATGTGCAACTGTTGGTTCTCACTCTGCACAATAGCTCTGAGAATGCACTGTCACCTCTTTGTCTCATTATTTCAGTTAGTTCAAGCATGAGGAAATGGTCAACCCACAATGAACCTGAGCCATATAGCTGGGCATAGCAGTCACTCACAGTGCTAAACAGTGGAGTTTGGCAAACAGGTGGTAACTGATACAGATCTCCAACAGCTAGTATGCTCACACCGCCAAATACAGCATCATCTGATACACCTTTTATCTGCTGTAATCTTTTGTGGATCTCAAACAACATATTGGAACCAACCATACTGATTTCGTCAATGATGAGCAGCATTAAACGTGATAGTCTGGTTCGCAATGTGTTCAATCTGTCATGGCTGAGAGGCTGAAAACCACTGTATTTGCTGCGTCCCAATAGTAATGCTGAGTGCAATGTCATGCCATTGATGTTAAATGCAGCAACACCAGTGGGAGCAGTTAGTAGTACAACAACATCATCTGGTTCAAAGGTTCCTGATAGCTTAAGCAATTTCAGTGTGTCAGAATGGATCAGCTTTATCACATGTGATTTGCCAACACCACCAGGGCCACTAAGGAACACATGGTATGGCTCAACAGGCTTATTTGCTTTCAATGCTAGGACAGCTTTCTTACACCAGTCACGATGGAACATAACTATGGATTTTTGCTGGTCATTCAAACTCTCTGATATACTGTCTATACTGCTCAGGAGGGATTTCTTGCTTATTGGCAGCACTCTCAAATCTGATATGCCTGCTAGATTGTGATAGAATGTTTTGGTTATCTTGCAAGTCTTGTTGGGATACCTCAGTTAGTTGCTCGCTACCTTCAGCTATTGAAAGCAATCGATTTTCTTCGGTGGATGGTGCAATATTGTCCCACAAATGCTCAGGTGGACCATTTTCATCAACATCAATGCCATATATGTCTTCTTTAGTGTACTTTGATTCATTGGTATGCACAGTATCACACACACATGTCTGTAGTGGGCTTCATAGGTAGGATATCCACCAAGTAAATCTGTTTGCTCATCAAACCAAGGATAGTACAGCATGAGTTTTGCTCTATACCAATTGCTAGCGTCAGTCTCTTTGTTATACTTTCTGAATCTAATCACAGCTTGTTGCTTTCGCTCGTTCATTTTGCCAAACTTATCAGTGAGTGTGATTTGAGTAGATGTGGTATCACTTTCTAAAGCTGGTATGGCATCAAACATACTGTCATCTGGCTTATAGTTAACAACATATGCGGCAGCAAACTCAGCTAGACACATTGAGTTCAACTGTTGTGGCCTATGCTGGTATCGGTCAATGAGGCTTTTCTGAAATACATTGGTATCATCATCATTTAGCTGGCTAAGTGAGTCGTTGTTTTTCAAAATTGCAATTCTCTCATTTTTGGGGTTAGTATTAACAAATACAACAGATCTGCTCAACTGTTTCATAGGTATTGACAGTATTCTATAGACAGCTTCTTGTGCACTAACTTCTCTGTGTGTTAGGAATGCTGAGCCAACTTTTCTCAACTGGGTTCTCAACTCATCTGTTCTAGCTTCAGCAGCAACTCGCTTAAGTAGTTCTCCCATAGATCTCTCACTTTTCATGATATATGAGGCAACGTACATGATGCAGGCATATGCATTTAGCACAAACTGAATGTCCATGTTAGCTTGCCATGCTAGCATTACTGAGGAATTATAGTTGTTAATGCAACATTCATGAGGTTCACGCTGGAGTACAACAATATTTCCAGTACAAGAGGTTTCTAATGCATCGACATACTCAGTTTCAGTTACATCTGCTTTATCAAGTAGCTCAGTAAGGCTTAGATCAGTGTTACCCATCAGATATCAGCTTTTGCACTTTTTTCAACACAGTTTGGGAATGTTCAACATCAGTATTTTCAGGATCAAAGTTGGTTATGAGGGTTTTTGGGCTAGGTGGCTTAGGGAAACTGAAACGGCAAGTTTTGTTTCTCTTGCAATAGGAAGAATGCTTATGCTTTTGTAGTAGCAACACCAAATCTTTCAGTTTGCTATCCTCGTTAGGCAGCTTACATGAGACATACTGGTCAATAAAGTCACACACATCATCATTGTTATCAACGCCAAACTCTGGAGCATCTTTGACCCATATGACACAATGTGCATGTGGTGAACCTCTTGCTTGGAACTCAATTCTGATGGCATAGTCAACAATTTCACCTAGTGGCTTAGCAGTGGACTTCAGAAAACCTTGGAAAAGTGAATTCAGTCTGTATTTGAAAGTGTATAGTGCACATACTGGCTTGGTATTGTTTGCGTGTTGGCTGTGCAGCTGGGAAATGTCACAGGCTTTCTTTCATGGCAGAGATTACCATCGTTACCACTTGCTAGCCTAGCATATACTGTGCAACAAACAGATAATCAAGGTCTCCTTAGAAAATTGCCATCAACATCCAAAGCCTTTGATTGAAATACTTGCTATAGTTAGCTTCTCCTTGGCGATCATGCCTCAAATGTGCCAGTACACCCTATGGAGATTTGCCTGGGTTTGGACATGCTTCAACCGTAAGATTCAGTCATATGGTTAGGTGGTCTCTCTCCTTCAGTGGGCGACACACATGGTATGTCAACGCTTTCAGGGTTTTCAAAACACTATCAGGTAGGCTTGGGTGGCACCATTGATTTGTTCTATGTTCATTGCCTGTTCAATAGTGGACATCATATAGCTCATTATAAAAAACAGACTTGGCTGTGTTCAAGCTACTGGTTTTCCAATAGTTACAGGCTGCGCGGGCTTGTAACGGGCCTAGTAGGTTTTGGTTGATTCAGGGATTTTGTCCAAACCCACATAATGGTGTGGCCTACCACTAGCTCACCTTTTTCTGGTGAGATACTGCTTGAAAGTGCTCGAGAGCTGGTAGCTATAGGCATGGCCTTTAGTTTCAGCCATGTAGAGAGGGTCTGGTGACTCTGTTAGTGGCTGGCCAGAGACTCTCTCAGGAAGGGAAAGAGTCTGGTCAAATTGCCCCAGCATAGTGTCACATTGGAATGGCAACAAGTTCACACAAGATGATTAGTTACTATAGACACACGAGTAAAAGCTCAACAACAAGTAAAACAACAATGCCACCGAAAGTCGGTGCATGAAAAATACTCCACTACCTGTTACAGGTGAGGGTCTGCCTGCAAGACAAGCTTTTAAACAGAGGTTTCAATGACTTAGTATCAGCATTGTGATGTGGTTTTTAATTAACTAACCCAGCTCATATACTGCATTTATGCTGCCACACTGGGCATACCATCAATGGCCTGTGTGATGTTCATAAATATATACTATTACAC
This sequence comes from Geodia barretti, assembly GCA_030341885.1. Classification (NCBI taxonomy): domain Eukaryota; kingdom Metazoa; phylum Porifera; class Demospongiae; order Tetractinellida; family Geodiidae; genus Geodia; species Geodia barretti. Next base: position 9,234 of record CASHTH010001152.1, on the reverse strand, counting down.
AGCAATACCAAATAATCGTATGCACTCCATTGTTCAGATAGCTACAAGTACAATTGAAGTTAGTTGTTCTTATCGGCCTTTTGTCTCCATTGTTGAATCAATGGTGCAACTTCTGTCTCCACTGCAAATACTTTGCTTTCATCAGTCTCTCTTTTTATCAATTTCCAGTATATCTCCACATAGTCACCAGTCTCAGGGCGGCTCTTCTGGTCACTGGGAACTTGTGCATTTGACATGAGGTCGGCTGCCCAAGGATGCTCAATACCACCATAGCTATGAATCTTCCTTTGAGTATCCATTATGTATTCTCGTTCTTGTTCCACCTTTCCTACTTGCTGGCAAAGCAGGGCTCTGCGGTAAGACACCTTAGCTGAGAGAAAGTGATTGTTGTACGACATGCGATCTAGTCTTTGCTGGGCACAATCCAATATTTCTAAAGCTCCATGAGCATCGGTGAGCTGCTTGCAACTTGCATAGTAGAGTTGTGTTTCGATCGTCAGCAAGTGTTTTGGACCTACACTTTCTTCGTACTGCAGTTTAGCAGATTGTAGGCATTTTTCAGCCTCCATATGCATCTTTTTCTGCATACAATGAAAACCCCTCAGAGCAGTTTCAAACGCAGGCCAGGAGATGTGATTTCTGGTGAGGTAGGTATTGACAACTGTTGCTAGGAGATGCACGGTTGGTATGGTGGAGACTGATGCCCCGTCTTCTAGCAAGCCCAGCACCGGTGACAAAAGCTGCAAAAACATAAAGTGTCTAGCTAGCAATTTTTTCGCTCATCTCCATGAATATACCATGGCTATGCACCACTTTCACTATTTAAACACTGAAGTATTTAGATAAGTAAGTCCATAGTCGCCAATTACTGTGCTATTCAGACGCCAAAGTATATAGGCTCGCTTTAGCAATTGCAAAAACACACAAATCAGATATAGGAACGTATCATGCTTTTCGGCACAATTTAACTTACTGGATAGCTCTTAATATACACGTGATGCAGCCCTACACATAGCACTTCACATGTACCCATGTAAAATCATACAAGCAAGAAGCCTCCTAAGTATAACACTACGTTCCTATCCAAACATAGTGCATGCATGGCAACGGTTACCATCATAGTTGCCATCAGTCCTTCTGTCTCTGTATTTTCCACTTCTAGACTGAGGCAAATTCGTTTCTATCAACCACATATTATAGCCATATTAAGTTTTTGAGAGAGGCCAGAACTATATCGTGTGGTGCATTGGAACCTTGTCTCCAACACATGCAAGTCAAATTAATAGTTTCCATTATAGGTATAAAATTTACCCTTCTCAGTCTAGGTCGAGATTGGAGAACCTTTTGAATTGCTATCCTTTCAGAAACACGTCCCAGTTCCAGACAAACTAGAATGCGAGCTGATAGGAGAACACTGTGAGCTGTGGAGTGGATTACACCTTTAATACGGTCTCGCTCATTAGAGAGGGGAAGAGTCTAGGTAGGTATGCATAGGAGGAAACACAGAGAGACACTATATATCAGCCTATCCATGGCAAAAGCCCATTTTCATCATCTTTCTATACAGTAGAACAATCCATAGCTCAACTAAGAAATCTACTGTAGTCTGACCTAAAAGAGAAACACAGAACAAAAACGGCTAACTGTACTTTTGTTAAATCACTTATCCAGGCAGAGTACTACCTACCTATAGACAATGTTGTAGTTTTGGAAGTCTCCTGCTAATTCTTGCTTCCATTTTTACAATTCAAGTGATTACCCTCGGCGCGAGGGTACTGTAGTTGGGTCTGTCTGTCTGTGTGTCTGTTACTCTACATCTCACCTCTCGAACGTCTGTTCGTCCCAGAAACGATACCATCTACCCAACGGGCAATGAAGGTCAGAAAATTTGTGGGGTTTTCTCTGAAAATGCTCCGTTGCAAAGCTAGAGCGCTTCCAGCATTGTATGGCTAATGCCGGTAGTCGCTGGCGGATAATGCGCATGCGCTTATATTTAGCACAGGCTTACCTCGACCGGGTCCGCTTATAGACACAAGAAGTCACAACGAATGGCGTGTATCGACTCTCGCGTGCTATCTACTACTGTAGCTAGCCCGTGTCAGACTCTCTGCAAGCTACTTCGCCGAGGGTTTGCACTTTAGTGCTTTTCATTTATATGTAAATTGAATATGACATTGAAGGAACTCTCACTAGTATAGTGCCTATTTCTAGCTAAGGGAACAAACCACCCACACCTTCCTTTACTGCCCCTTGTATGTGAATAGAACATTACCTTTCTCCATCGTTTGTGGGTCAAGCTTCAGTTCCTGAAATGCATCCTCAAGTTTCCCCTGGAGAGCACTGTTAGCTCCACTCAAGAACACATTGAACAGTCGTAATTTCTTGTCCTGAATAGTTTCGATGATCTCACTGGCTTTCTGTAAGAGTGATATAGCAGTATCAGAGTCTCCTTGGAGGCAGGAAACTGTGGCGAGGTTTTGACACCGCAGAGCTGCCGCTACACAAAAAAGATAATTCCTTCATTGACAAACCTTTTTCTGCTCCAGGTATCATGGGTGGGGCATGAGCAAACCTACAAATAGTTGTCAAAACGGTGTGATTACCCCCCATGCATATTCCAACTGCAGGAAACTGTGGCGAAACCGAAGAGCTGCTGCAAAAAAAGGATAATTCCTTCACTGACAAACATTTTTTCCACTCCAGATATTATGGGTGGGACATGAGCAAGCTTTACAATAGGCGTCAAAACTGTGATTATACTCTCATATGCGAATTCTTACTGTGCAATTCTACTTCTTATTAACCCTCGGCGCGCATGTGCAGCGAGGGTTATGGTAGTTGGGTCTGACTGTCTGTTACTCGTCATCTCACTTCTCGAGTGTTCGTTCGTCTCACAAAGGATACCACCTACTGAACGGGCAACGAAGGTCAGAAAATATGTGGGGTTTTCTCTGAAAACGCTCCGTTGCAGAGCTAGAGCGCTTCCACCATTGTACGGCTGGCTGTAGTCGGCCATTTTTACTCCACGTAAAACGCGCATGCGCATTGCGCCCCTGTCGCCGAGGGTTTACACTTCAGTGCCTTTCATTCTCCTAGCATCAGTTGCTGCATTTAGATCACTGCCCCCTAAAAAGCCAGCAAGAGAATGATTTGCTGCACCATTCAATGCCCAGCTAAGAAAAATGGGCAAAGCTCTGAGGTTCTTAAAGGAGTGAGCAGTCTACTCAGAGGCGTTTGATGAGAAGCTGAAGCAGCATATTAGAGAGTCGGTAGACTCTCTATATAGGGATGACACGGGTGAAATCTCACGTGATCTGCGTACAAAACGACTGAAAACTCGGTGAGAATCACCCCCTAGGCCTTCAAAACACACTAGCAATAGTCTACGGGCCCATATCTACCTATACATGCTTCCAAAGACCTCATACGCACCTTCAGTTCTCCACGCGAGAATTCACTCATAGCCGATTTCACGATTTTCGTGTCATCATTCTTCTTCTTCTTCTTTAGACCCGCTTTCTCCTTACTGGAACAAGTTGAAGCGCTGATTTTTTCACTGAACGTCTCCAATTTCGGTGGAGGTGTGCACGGACATCAAGCGATCGTTTCTTTCTTGTTGCTAGTCACTACCGTAGATCATGGAGCTCTTCCATGATCACACTGAACAACACCTAACTCAGCATCAGTGAGCCGCGCGCATGCGCCAGGCAGGGGCGTTGTCCAATGCGCGTGCGAGCGTATTACCCGGCGAGTTGGCAGACCTGCAGAGGAACTCTCAGCCTCCAGTACCTTCGGTAAGTAAGTGTACACATTTCCAACTGGCTACGTTGCTGTTGATTTGCACGAAGAGCAACTTGCCAGAGTCTGCGCGGTGTTACGCGAGCCTTGCGGGGCGCTCAGTCAAATGGGCCTTCATTGTTTGTCCCCCCAGGTTGTAGCCTGATTACCAAAGCCTACTCATGAAACCACAACCATGTGAAATAATCTAATTACATCCTTGTTGAAGACAATACAATGCGGTATCTAGCCCCTGCTTCTGGCACTAGCAGCCCCATTAGCCACTACCTTCAATGCAGTTACAATTTGTCTATGGTAGCCTATCTACAACATACCCATGAACATCAGAGTGACTGTAACAAAAAATGCAGTGTTGTCATAAGCAGTTAAAAATAGTGGAAACAAGTGGAAAAATCATTTCTTCAAAATGAAAGGGGGATATAGGGATGGCTTGAAGCACCAAAAAGGAAGAAACAAGGGTCATTACACAGCAAAGTTGCACAAAGCTACATGACACCATCCCTATATCTTTGTTTTATTGTTTATAAGCAAAGTTTAATATCGAACAAAGATATAGGGATGGTGTCATGTAGCTTTGTGCAACTTTGCTGTGTAATGACCCCTTGTTTCTTCCTTTTTGGTGCTTCAAGCCATCCCTATATCCCCCTTTCATTTTGAAGAAATGATTTTTCCACTTGTATTATTAAGTGCCGTTGGCACTTTTAACATGTGCTCAAACTGTGTCATTCCCATGGTTTGAAGTATAGCTTTAATTTCTTGAAGAAGACAGTGTATTTGCCAAGTGCCCAGTTTTTCTGTGTGATTGGCAACTTCTGGATAAAATACTAAGAATAATACCCTACATCTGCAGGCTGTTAGTATAGCTATACCTATGAAAATTCAGCTAGCCTTGGAAGTACCAAAACGTAAGGTGCTCAAGCCATAGGCGAATGGCGGGGGAAAAAAAACGTGGCAGGTAGAGATTCTGGCAACAGCAGATGACTATATACGAATTGCTTGATAGAAGCAGATTACAAGCTAGCAGGAATCACAATTTCTCAGTCTGGACATGGTCAGCGATACTGGAGAGTTCAATATCTCTGAGTGTGTTAATGAGAGTCTGCCACGTCACAGGGAGTCCCTTTCCCTCCAGCCACTCCTGCAGGATTCTGAGAGTCACACTTTCAGCCACCCCAAGACACTCCAATTTCAGGGCCTCAGTTAAACTCCCTAAATCATCGTTGAGGAGGAGGATTCCAAATGTGGTGTAGTTGGCCCCCACCTGCCGAGGAACTTTGAGACGAATTATTCTTGCAGGGTGGGCCGATCACCTGAGGAGAAAAAGATTTGTGTGTTGTGCATGTACACAACAGAGGGCTGGCTTACCCTCCATCTTTGCCTTCTTTGTAGGAGGTAGCTCTGTAACTTCTCCAGGCCGTGTTTTGCTTTTCTGCTCACAATCTCCTCGTGTGTTACACAGGCACTGGTTGCTGAAGAAACTGGGATCCCAATGGCTAACTGGGGGGCTGCAACACGCACAAAATGTTAAAACTATCTGAAGCCTAAATTGTACACACAAAACACACACAACTCACGTCTGTGATCCCAACCACACCTTCTGCCCAGGAGTGAGGGGAAGTCCGCTGATCTCCCCAGTGAGTGTGCAGACAAGGTTTGTGCAGCTTCATTCAGAGTGGCTGCATGGATGTAATCCAGGCTGCAAGGACACTTGAAGGCTACTGAAGCCTGCGAATCCTTAAAGCGAAATGTAGTTGCTGCACTCTCCACTGCATTTAAAAGCATATGGCGGACTTCTGGACAAATTTTGGATAGGTTTGCATCTGGTTTCACTGTGAGTAAGGTGAACCTCAAAATGCTTTATTGCGTGAATTAGTGTTATTTTGATTGCCATATTTGGGTGCTGTAGCCTGACAGCATTGCGAAACAGGCACACTGGTACGTTTATGCCTGCTTTGTCGTATAGCATGTAGTCCATTTATACTCTGAACGTATGCACGTATGAGTGGAGCAGAAGACACCGTTAGCGATTCGGGATTTTGGAAAGTGAAGAAAGAGTGGGGCAATATGTTCACTGGAAGCAGGGATATAGCGTTCAATATCCTTTTCTGCCACAGTCTGAAGTGTGGCCGGCATAATAAATTCGGAACCACTCAGAGGAGCTACTATATACAGTTTCATAAACAGTTTCAGAGCATCGTCTGCCTCAAACAGCCCCCTTACAAAGCAGCCAGAAAATTCATTTCCTTCTAACATCTTGCTAGTTATCACCCCCTCTTTCCACCGCCGGCAATCACTTTCAGTCAGCTCAGCAATTGCACCACCACTTACTCGGTAGCTGTGCCGAACTATTCGATTCATACTATCCAGTGGCATCTGAGGGTCGATGAACACCACACCAGGTAGAACTGATGGCATGTACATCCACACACTCATCTGGTTGAAGTGAACTAAAGCAGCCTCCAGGCTCTGTCGATCCATTTTTAGCCTCCCAGCAATGGCCTCGCATTCTTCCACACTAAGTACCCTCTTGTTAGGCCCTTCGGCATACTTGTTGACATCATTAAGTAACATAAGGAATGCCATGGGGTATTGAAATTAAACAGTATGTTAAAACACGCTAAATTAATAGCATTTAGCTATGTACGTCCAGACCCGAGGACTTGTGACCATTAGTTACACCATCTGCGTCCTATTAGACACGGGGAACTAAAACTTAATTACAAAGCGTCACTATTATTTTTTTATTTTTATTCCTCGCATTATACATGTGACTTCCACCACAAAGACCAAAAATCAACAACTGTTGTGCCATGCCAGCATATTAGTGCCCTTATAAACACTCATCATGCATTGCGGAGTAGGCATTGTGGCACACCAATACAATTACACAGAGCATTGGTGCAAAGCTCTATACCTGCCTGCATTGTCAGCGTCAAGCACCAATATTGACCAGCACACAGCAGGGGCAGGTCCAGGAACGGTAGGCAGTAGTCAATGTTTGGGATGGCCCCTTTGTGAGTCATTGTGACCATTTGACCATTGCTACATTCCACCTGTGTGTAGTGCAATGCTGTATTGCGTTTACTTTGCCCCATGAGTTAACACCAGGCAAGTGTGCATCAATATCAAAACAAGTGCTCCTGGAACTCAAACTACATAACACTCTCTCTAAACCGTTAAATTACAAACCGAGTGCACTACCACTGAGCTAAAAGGGCAGCTCTAATCAGTAAATTCACTAAAGCTGGTCTACACTGTGTTTGAGAAATTTCACTGCCTCATGCTTGATAAAACTATTGGTGCGCTATATCTATTATTTCTCTCTTACCCATCTCTACAAGCTTGACGCAAAAGTGTGTGTCCGTGTACGTTGTGCCCATGGAATCATCCAGAGTAGAGGTTATATAGTATATTAAACTCACTCTTGAGGTATTATGTCTCCATCCACACTCCTCTGCTGCGCTCTTTCCACACACCTCATCTCCAAGGCGTCCATCCCTCAGAGATTCCGTCACGTGCTCCCAGGCAGGCAGCGAGTGACGTCTAGCTCATGCAGTAAGTAATGACAGTCTTGCTTCGCCTCCTCACATGGACTTTCTACTATCTCATCATGATGGCTATCTGTGGCATGTCAAGAGACTGTGTAGGAAATCGTCTCTCCCCCTAGTGGGAACATGGTGGAAGGACGTCTTGTAGGATGCTGAGTTCAGGCTGGGGTCTCACATAGTGAAAGAGAGAGAATGCTCACAGCAGGATTAGACACGTAATCAGTGGCTGCAACTTGCAACAGTCTGGTGGTTTGTAACAAGTTATTGAGGTAGGTTAAAAGGCAAGCCAAAGGAGGAAAGCAAGTCAAAACGCTACACCTAGTACAAGTCTCATTTTCCAAAGATAGAGCTTGCCCATGCGGCCGGGGTGGGATCAAACCCACGGACACTAGCTCCAGGCGAGGAGCGCTCTACCAACTGAGCTAGGACAATAAACGGCATATGAAAGAGCTGTCAAGGAAGAAGTCTGAGAGCAAGACGAGGCAGAGAGCTGCAGCCAAAGACTGAGTTTGCCAGGCAGCACACTCACAAGGCTTTCCAACAATAATGGGCGATGTGGTAAAAATGGGCAGGAGCAAGCTGTTCTGTGTTCATTATATTTAGCCGCTCATTAATGTGTACGTAATGCATTCACTACAATAGTCATCTTATCGAGTCACCAGAGCAAAACTTTTGTCAAGCCATTCTAGCGTGAGTTGGGTTGCAAATAGACAGCTACACAGGACACAACGCCATACGCTGAAACAAAGTACTGTAATTTGAGAATTAATTGGTTACAGGTTTGGCTAATATGTACGCATTAAAGATGTGAATCCTTCTCTAATAAATCTGCTATTCTAGCTCATATGGCTGTTTTGCACCTTGACTACAAACCATAGTAAGGAGCTTCTAGCTAGGTGTTGTTGTAAGTGCATGAAAGCTGACAGCATTTCATATAGAAGATATGCACTGTCACCTAAGTGCATAATTTACCAGTCACAGTTGAATGGTGAGGTCTTGCTATTCGTACGCATCTGTCTCACTGCTCTATAGAGATGAATATTGACAACTTTTTCCAGTTTGGATGAGGATGGTAGAGAAGCGTAGTACTTTCCTGCCTCATCATTGACTGATCACGATCACTGAACTTTCAGAAGGAGATCAGCCCTGACAGCTGGTATTGTTGGCTTTGGGGGCACCACCAATGTTCCCAGTTATCAGTGGATATGCTTTAGAAGGACTTCCATGAGGATTGTTGGGATTGATAGATGGATCTATAAGAGTTACACCTCATTAGTACCTGTGTATCAAATAATGACTTGCTCACAGTTACGTTGTGTACAGACTTGTATGAATGCCAAAGCAAGTGCAAGGCTCTTTGCAAAACCAGCAATCATTATACTTACACCGTACACACTCAGCTGCTATTAAGTGGATGAAGTACAGTAGGTGTGTGTCATTTAGAACGTCTTGCATAAAGAGTGAGTGTTGAATTTGTCCACTCCACGGTTTCAAAACCATCCTTATCGTAATTGTACTGGTAGCTATCATTACGCATAACATCAAATACTGCAAAAACACACTGAGGGTCTACTCAGCGCGGACTTCATGAATACCGCTTTGCTGATCAAAACCACTTGCAAGTAAGTGACTGGCCATTGCTGCACATGTATGAACTGAACTTGAAATAGGCTGGCAATTTGTTGTGGCTGAGAGTTGCATAAGTACTGAGATGGCTAGTCTGAAGCACTACATAACAATGATACTGCTGTCAGCATATTCCCATCACAGACTCTGCAAGGGCGTGCTCCGAAAAGAGTCCAGTCCCAAATCATCTTTCGCACTTCCTGGTTCAGTGCTCTGTGGCAAAATGCTCAACTGCATCATCAACATTTTGCTTGCACTCCGG
>CASHTH010001151.1:0-80779 GCA_030341885.1 Geodia barretti | reverse complement strand
GAGACCTGCTGTCTCTGGATCCTCCGATGATGGTGAAGTTGATGGACCTCAAGACAGGACCTGCTCTCAGGATACACCGCTACATCTCCTCTCTCAAGAAACACTTCTCCTTATCTTGACTCTGTGTGTATCATTTGTACTCTTATGGGTGTGTTATGCTTGAGTTGCATGATGCATGCTGTGGCAAAATAATTATGTTTTTGTGTCCGAAATGCTACTTGGGTGGCAACATGAATAAAATAATGGTAGTCATTTTTAGAAGGTTATGTACTTTCATGACAATGTTTACACTTTACTATTTGGGGTGTGTGTGTGTACTGAGCGACCTCACCTCTCGTGGATGTAATCCCTAGGTCTTTGGCCACAAGACTGCCTTCTCAGAAACACTCCTGCTAGAAAATAGGTGCAATTTGATACGTATAATACCATTTGCTCAAAATAACAGTGATGGCCGTCGAAAATATAAGCGTTGACAGAAACCCTCGCTGCGCATGCGCGCCGAGGGAACGGAGAAGCGTATATATAATTATACATCGCCTTCAGTCCGTTCCCGCATTCCAGCCGCTGACCCCATCCTTACCCGGCTCAAGTAGAGTTCTGGGGAACCGGAAAGAGGCTAGTTAGGCTAGGGAGTACGCGCCGCCAATTAGCATTGAATATAGGTCTCTCAAGGGGGAGGGTCTCGGGGCACAAGACTATTCCCGCGGAGTAAACGAGAATGGATGTGCCCGCTCGACCCGTTGCAACAAGCGACCCTGTATTAGGCAGAGGTAATGTTGATATTACAGTGTATGTAAAGTGGATTACTATTAGATTATTCCAACTAGAATACACCACAATACTTCATTACCGTAATATTCTGGTGGAAACGATCAGCAGAAATGTTTTACACTTTTCAATCAAGTTATGTGAAAAGAAGTTAATTTCTAATGAAGTAAACAGTGAGATGGCTAGTATGAATCATGTCGGAGAAAAGGAGAAGGCTGATATACTGTTGAAGAAAACTCTTACTAACTTGAGCATTTCGGAGCCTAAAGAGAAATTGTTTCATGAGTTTACAGCCATATTTTCTGCCGAAGTTTCCGAGGGAATGGAAGAGTTCTATACAGGTAGTTATAGCTATCTAGTTGCTAATTGTAAATAATAATGTAGACTTAGCTGCACTCATATGATTTAGTTTACCAAGTATCATACAACCCTATACACTACCGTGCTGAAGAGACCATGGGAAAACTTTAGACTCATGGGCCATGTGTTCTTTTGGATATGATGTTAGCTACATGGTTACCGTTCTTTTCACACAGCTTTAAAGATGATTGATGATGCTGTAGATGCCATTGGCCGCACACGTTCTGCATCTGGATGCATTGCTGATGTTGATGACATGAGTATGCTCTACAAAACTCTCAAAATCGCTGTGTCAAGGCAATCCAATGAACGTACAATCTGTCACTGCTCTTTTCAAATGGACTTGACTATTCGACTTTATCCCTTGGTTTTATTTGGTACTGCTGCTTGGTTTGCATGCGGTGTTGTGCCTGCATGGAGCCTAGGATTTGGTGGTGGTTTAGGTGGGCCTATTGGTGCTGCTGTACTTGCCGCTGCTATGGATAGGTTTGTAGGTCAGTATGCCACCAGAGGGTTTGACGTCAATCGTGATGGAATGATCGTTATTCCTGGCATAGAAATATTACAATCCATCCCCAGCAAAAATGTTGATGACGGATCAAAGAAAAAACTTCATACCTTTATTCATACTTTGCCACATGATTAATGTTTTTTTTTATTACGCGCGCGTTACTCTGCGCGGGCAGCTGTGCCTATGGCGAGGGCCTTAGCAGACGGAGGTAAGCTTGCGGGTACGTAAGTGCGATGCTATATTGCTTTAGAGTCCGCCACTGTTATACGTCAGTACAATAACCGCCTGGTGGAAACGATCAGCAATGATGTTGGCAACTTTGCAAAAAAATTGGAGGAGAGAAAGTTAATCCCATCTGAATCAAGTAGGGAGATATCTAGTATGCGCGGTGTTAGAAGAAAAGAAAAGGCAGACATAGTAATGAAGAAAGTTCTGAACAGTTTGGATAGTGCCCAGTGTAAGGAGGAATGGTTTCGTGAGTTTACAGAGCTATTTGCAGCTGAAGATGCCTACCACGAAATTGCTGAGAGAATGACAGAATTCTATGAAGGTTGGTAGATATAGTAGCTAATTGGTTTCTGGCTGATATGGTTCAGCAAGAGCGTAAATACAAAAAGGCCACTCACTGGAACCTACTATAATATAATAGCTAAAAGGGACATGGCTATACCCACAGATTCGCTCTGTTTTCATGCGTTCCCTCCGCTGCAGCATTACGCGGGTAGCTACTAGCTACACACGCGCTTGCTTCCATTCGTCTTTCCCAGAACCCCAACAATTAGACAATGCGAATCTTTGATTGCCTAAAACAGGGGGCCATGTATATATTTTTTTATTGCTATTCCACAGCTCTCAGAATGATTGATGATACTACAACTACCATCAGCAGCGGACGTTTCCCGTCTGGATGCATAATTGATGTTGATGACATGAATATGCTCTACTCAACCCTCAAAATTACACCCCAGCCATCAGAAAAGTTTTTAATCTGCCACTGCTCTTTCCAAACTGACTTGACCATTCGAATTTATCCTTTGGTTTCACCTGGTCCTGGTTGGTTTGAACGATTTGGACGTGGTTATGTGTTTGTATGGGGTGCAGCATTTGGGGCTGGTATTGGTGGGCCTATAGGTGCTGCGATAGGCGGTGTTGTGATGGATAAGCTTTTTGGTCAGCACCTGGGCGAGGGTAGTTATGTTGATCGTAGTGCAATGGTCACAATTACTGCCAGAGAATTATCACAAGCCATTCCAAATAAAGGCATTGACGATAAAAAAACTAAAAAAGTCTATACATTTGTTCCTAACTTACAAGACAGAATTGATTATCCTGAATGATTTACACTGTTGTGTTTTATATCATAATGATTGTGAGTATAATAACTAGAACAAGCATTTTTTGGCGATTTGACGATCTTCGCACTCATTATACCTCTAAGTGCAAACCCTCGGCGAACTGCGCATGCGTGGTACCGCTAATTGATGGGCTGGGCTTATTATTTACGTTTACTCGTGATCTCCCCGCTATAATGCTAGTATAGAGTCTGATACGGGCTAGCTACAGTAGTAGATAGCATGCGGGAGTCGATACACGCCCTTCGTTGTGGCTTCTTGTGCCTCCGAGGTACACAGACTCACAGAGCAACGGATCAGAGCCAGTGCTAATTAGCACATTGGCTTGTTCACTTGCTTTTCACGCCATAACTTCTGAACGCGGCACTGTTTTACATATAGCTGCCTTGTTTCTCAGTCAGTTGGCTAAGACAGTAAGTGGCTCTATACTTGTCTTTTGAGCTTTATAATAATACAATGCTTCTCAACAAAGTAGCCATTGACAAAAGAAGTATAAAATAATTATGTTTGGTACTGCACGACATATGCATGGCTAGTGTCTTCTATATCTGACGGAGGAGGTACAGCAGCATATTCCCAGCAGTAGAATCATGAGATACTGGAACAGAATGAGGAACACCGTGAACACATAGACTCCCGACGGACAATCTTCACACTCGGCCCCTGATTCAGACAGCTCCGAATCTCCAACATCTCCAGTAGTAGTAACATTAACTGGAGGGGCTGTGACTTGGTCCACGAAGTCGCTGCACAAATTGTCTCTCCCGGCCTTGAAAATCCACGCCGAGCCAACCACTAGCCAGACTACGAGAAACAGGGCGATGCAGTCAAATTTCCTGATGATATTGTAGACTGGTTCGTCATTAGACAGTTTCTGTGCCGTCCACAGTAGTGAGTGAAGAACGATCTCTACCAGTAGGAATATGCCACCGACTATGAGGTAGAGGGGGACCTCTTGCACCGAGCACTGGTTGTAATGTACGGAACCTGGAGCAGTGAAGGGGTTAAAAATTGGCTTACGTGAAAGCATAATACTACTGTATATATACTGTCATGTCTTTTGAGTATAAGTTTCATAACTAGTTGGTAGCTAGTTTTGGCGTGCCGACAAATGTTCACAAGCCTAGCAAGGTAACACTACCTCAGCATTATGGTATTGCTGAGTGCAGATTAGGAATCTCCCACTGGTACTTACCTACTACCACCATACAGAGCGAAAGGACAGTCAGAAGTAGCAGTAATGCCATCACTGCACCTGCAGAGTCCGCATTAGAAAGGGAATTGTCACATTCCCTTTAAACTCATACACAATCGGTTACTCTAGCATTGTCTGTTTATAGTATCAGGCAACATGGCCAGTTTCTTACTTTTCCTTTCCACTATAATAGGCACCCACAAAACAAACATGCTGTCTCAATGCATCATACACTTTTTTGTCTCCTATGAAGTGAGGGGGGGAGCTTGGGAATGAGGCTACAATTCTCATTTTCATCAGATTGCTTCAGTCCTAGAAGAATTTAGCTATATTATATATACCTATGTGTAAGTACCCAGACAGAGTCTTTGAGCAATGTATATATGTGGGTATCTACTCACCACATCTGTAGGCAGATTTTCTGTTAGTGGGGATGAGATTCAGCAGTCTCAAGTGCCCCATCCTCCCCTCGTCATCGTTGTCATCACCCTCTAGTCTCCGGTGACGTCTCCTTCGTCCCACACCATCTGTCTCCTCCTCCTCCTTGCCACCAAACAGCTGAAGATAAGAGGGCGGGGCCTCAGCTATGTGATGATGAGAAGAGTAAAGAAAATACAGTTGAGTGATATTTGGGATTAACTTCGAAGTCGGTAGCCAGTACTAAATTTCACGGGGAAAATGTAACCCCACTGTACAATTAATAATGTTTCCTGCTCACAAAATGGAAAAACATTAATGTGGGTGGTGCTCTAAACCATGACGTATTGCACCAAGTTGCAGGTTAGCCTGACATACTGTCAACACTCACAAAAGGGGTGAGTATGGCCTAACCCTTATCAACACTGTCTTATATGTCTGGCTGCATATGCTATAGTCTTTTGATACGTACAAGGGCAAACAGTACCGTGGTATAGAGCTTCTGGCATGACATTATGGGCTTCAGAGTATGCAATTGGCACACTGCACACACACACACAGACCCCTGCTAAGGTTACACGGAAAATCAATCAACGTTGCAGAGGGTGTGAAAGCCCACAGGGCTAACGCGAAAACGTAGCTAGCTACGGACCACGGCAAATGGCGCCGCCGTATAACACATTCTGTACATTTATGTTGGGCTTTTAGCCCTGAAGCTTCTATTGTTTCGCCGTCTGTATAGATGCAATACCAGTTAGGACTTCAGTGGACGGTGGTGGTTGTGACGGGACATCTCCTGCCATTGCTGCCTCGTAGCTGAGCGGTTGAGCTCCGTTTTCTTGGCCCTCTGTCCCCGCACCACCTTCTTCCAATACAGTGGCATACTCTGGCGGATTGTCTGCATTTAGAAACATGGTGACATACTATAACAGAGACGATGATCCATCCCCCTACGTTTATTTATACGATATAGCACAACTAAACTAAGACGACCAACTTGAACGTTCTATGATCTAGCTTCTGGCTGGGTCTGACCCGTACCTGATGAGTCGTCAGCTTCCGATTGGATCTGGACATCCACTGCTCCCACGTGAAGTTGTTCCTCCTCTCTCTGCCTCTGTTGTATACCGGTTGAGTCAGCCATGATCGATCCCGTTCTCTACGCGCACACGCCCACACACACGTAAACATTATGGGCGGGGCTCAGTTGGTTTAGCTAGTGCGCATGCGCTAGTTCTTTGAGTGGGTGGGGCTCTAATGCTGGCTAGCTGAAAATGGAGATCGAAACTTTCGTGGTGGACTCTTTCTCGAGTAAGCCGTTTGCAGGCAACCCTGCAGCCGTCTGTCTCATTCGAAGAGACATTGCCGACCGTATAAATGACGTCACCATGACGAAAATTGCGGCCGAAATGAACCTATCGGAGACTGCTTTTGTCGTAGAGAAAGAAGGTGACGCGTCCACGTTCCAGACCGGCTCGGAATTCGGCCTCCGCTGGTTCACGCCCACAGTCGAAGTCGACCTGTGTGGTCACGCGACTTTGGCCACGTCAGCAGTTTTACTCCACAGACTCGAAAACCCGAACCACGAGTTGCGGTTCCGTACCAAGAGCGGGGTCCTGAAAGCTGTCCGAAACGGGGAAGAAATAACGCTAGACTTTCCACTCAATCCTCCCAAACATATAGAGCACACTTCAGACATTCAGCCACTCATCACCACAGCAGTAGGGGATATACCTCTTCAAGATGTGCAATACTCTCCCTCAACTAAAAAACTTCTCCTAAGATTACCCGACTCTTTCACGAGGACCCAGCTCGAGAATTTAGAAGTGGACCCCCAAGCTTTGAAGCAGACCCCTCAGGGGGAACCCCTAGTTAAAGGGGTAATTTTGACGATGAGGGGGACCGGGGAATATGATTTTCTCTCGCGATATTTTGCCCCCTGGGTTGGTATACCTGAAGATCCAGTCACCGGTGCAGCACACACTGTTCTAGCTAGCTACTGGAGCGAGCAACTTGGCAAGAGACGCCTCTTTGCTCGGCAGTGCTCTGCGAGAGGGGGAGATGTGAGGGTGGAGATTGGGGAAGGTGGGAGGGTGTTTCTTTCTGGACGTGCCTACATAGTTCTGGAAGGAAAACTTAGGGTCTAAAAGACTTATGAAAGATTGAATGATGCATGAAATAATATGGCTATGATGTAGCTGATTACAGGGTGCCAGTTTGGATGTTCTTCAACTTTGCTGCATCTCTTGGAAACTGAAAAAGGCACAAAATCTTCACTGGTATGCACGCGTTAGTTTATACCTTATTGACAGTGTCCTTTAGTAGATCTAGTATGATAGGGACAGCAAGGAGAGGAGAGATTGCTGTGGCAGTGTAGACCACTCTTGACCCCGCGAACAGCTCTGAATACGCATAATACACACAGCCAAGAGAGTAGCATCATTAAAGGAATAATTGTTGAGATGTTATATACCTTTGCCAATGCAACTGCCCTCACTCGATGAATGGACAGTCAAAGACCTTGGCCTTCCAGATCCAGTGGAAAACTTAACACTGCAGTATACACACCACCCATTCATATAGAGACCTCAGTAATACCTCTGCTTGCCTGCCTCTGAGGACAAGAAAGTAATAAGACGGTTCCTCTCCAGCTTCACATAGAACATCTCCGCTGCTAAACAGCACTGAATGATAGGGTCAGTGCATGCGCAATTTTTATCGTGCGAAAAATGATGTGGACGGCTTACTTGGACTTGACTTGGTGGCAATGTAGCTTTTAGCTTCAGTGCTCCAAGTTGAAAACAAGGAATTTGGAGCCTTCGATGATTATACGGACAGAACCACCTAACCACCATTGCTATTGACGATGTCTCCTTACCGACAAACAGGCTTCAAGCTGTGCTTTTGATAGAAGAGACGATTTTGACTTGTCGAGCATGTCACCTGTGCTCACATAAGACCTAGTGCGAGAAAAATTCCCTTGAGGTCAAATGTAGGCTGATGACGTGAATTTCTACCTTATTGTGCACCATTTGAGCAGTCTGTGCATTGGGACCTGCTCGACCTGAGAGCTCCGAGAGAGAGCCAGTAGGGGCAGCAGTAGAACTGTGGCCCTGACCGACAACCATAGATAAATACGTGACACCAGCCACATGCACCAAAGTACGAGACAGCATAATTACTTGTGTCCACTGAGAAACGCTAGAGCTAAGGGACTACCTGACTCCATGTTTCGCTCTGACTGCTGCAGTGCAAGGAACACGGAAAAAGCTGGAGAGCTCCCCGCAAAAGTCCCCAACCCCCAAGCAACACAGAGCAACATCTTTGCTGGGAGAGAGGACCTCCAACTCTCCCTCCCTCACGACGTAGACACCCACAGCGGCCTGGCGAACTTCCATTAGCGTCTCCCCCGCCCTGCAGCGAACCTCCTGTACACGGTCTAGCAGCTGCCTCCGCTCGAATGTTACCCCAAAGCCGGCCTCCAGGGACTTCAGGCACTGCTCGACCAGTTCCCAGCTTGCCTCGACGCCGACGGGTGCCGCTGCCCTCTCAGAGTCGCTGTCGCTGCTGCTGCTGCTGCTAGCACTACTCTCCGACTGCGTGTCCCCCGTCGGCCGAGGAGGTGGGGTAGGTGAGATAGAGATAGAGATAGGAGAAGGAGGTGTAGACTCAGTTACAAGTAGTGGTCGCGGGGGTAGGGGGATTCCCACGGAGTTGACGCTTGCTGTACTTGCACCACTTCTTGTCGTTGACGGTGGAGTGGTCGTCTCTGGATTTCCTGCCCCGTCAAGAGTATTAACACTGCTCTTCTTCGTTACGATTGCTCCCATTGGTAACAGCGGTTCTGCTGCACACACGTACACACACACACTTGCGCAGAAGAGCAGCGCCAGCCCCACCCAATTGTTTATACGCATGCGCATACGTCTTCTACCGCGACAGTGCCCCCCTGCACGCACGCTAAAGAATGGCCTCTCGTGCTTGCGCTCAAGGTGGAGAAGAAAACGACACATCCTGCTACTACGATGTTTTGGTGATAGGAAGGACCGGTCAGGGCAAGAGCACACTGGCCAACAAATTTATAGGCGTCGATCCGGAAACGAGGTCACTACTGAAAGAACCTGAAACGGGGAAGGGGATAAAGGACGTGATAAGGAGGTGGGATTGCAACGAAAACGACGAGCCATACTTCGAAACGGCCAGCGGGATCGAGTCCGTTACTCACCGATGCAAAGTTCTATCCAACGAAATTGACAAGAATCGACTCCTCGACACAGTGGGTTTCGCAGATAGCGAGCTAACAGCGAAATACGGCGTCGTTCAGGGCAATATTCAGAGCTTTCGCCGCATCCTTCAAGTGCAGCGACAATGTGAGCTTCGTTTCTCGCGCGTTGTCTATTTCTTTCCCGTACGTGGCCCACCCAGGCGTGCAGATGGTACTCTTCAGGAAGAAATCAAAGTCATGTACGATTATTTCGACACAAAAATATTCGATATTATGGTCGTTGTTGCTACAAACGACGAGAAATGCCAAGGTTCGGAGTTTACACAAGAAGACATCGACAGGGCTGAAAAAGTGTTCATTACAGCTTTCGAAAAGATTTCCCAAAGCAGGCTCCCTAAGTGCCCTCCAGTCATATACCTACCACTAAATACCACCCCCAAGGAAATATCGGATAAAATTGTTGGTGCACCAGTCATTTCCGATGCGGACACGCTTTGTTTTTCCCCAGAATTCCCGAGATATCCACCACGTGTGGAGCTTAGCTTTGAAAATCGCTGCACACGCTGTGCCGTCAAGATAGTGTACCAAAGGTTACATGATGGTACTAAAAACCCGGTAAAAGTCATCTACGGAAACGACAACGAAGAGCAGTACGACAACTCTGGTTGCCACCCACTCTTCATTCCGAAACACTCAAAGTTTGTCAAATTAGTTGGTGGCATAGGCCACATCCTGACGCTGGGAACATTCAAGCTAGTGGAGTGGCTGTTGGACGGAAGCATTAGGGTGTGGCCCAGTTTCTTTGACGGTCAAGAAAGGTGCATAAAGTGCAAGAAACCCCCCGGTTCGCCAACCTGTTGCCCAGTCAACCAATACGCTGAAGTCAACGGAGAGCGCGTTTTTGTCGACCACACAACTAAGCTAGACACGCTCGTGGAAATACCCTCTGCCCAAACAATATAGACACGTGACACTATTCAGTATGTGCATAACACTCAAAACAATGATGTTTGTTATAGTAATGATGTCACCGTTAAAGAAAAAGGGGTGGAATTCATAGATGCTCATTATTTAGACCTGCTGCAAGTACTCAAAATGACTGCCCGACTATCTGGCCAGGTAGAAGTAATGCCTAACAACACAAGCGAAGATGAAGATTTCAGCTACTTTGACATTCTCGTGATTGGAAATACCGGAATGGGGAAGAGCACGTTGGCCAACAAGCTGGTAGGAATTGACCCAGACACAAAGGAACTGTTTGAAGCTGTTCCAAAGAGGGAGCGTGAGGCAAGTGCGATAAAGAGGTGGGACGTTGAAGGAGATGCAAATCTCTATTTCGAAACAGGCGACGGAACCGATTCCGTGACAAAGGCGTGCAAAGTTCTCTCGAATGAGAACACAATGAATCGTGTTCTCGATGCACCAGGATTCACGGATGTGGACTTGGCTTATTCCTACGGAGTAGCTAGGGGAAACAAGCAGTGCCTGCGATGGGTCCTTCAAAACCAGAGGCAGCACGACCTTCGATTTTCACGCGTCGTCTATTTCATGCCTCAGCGTGGAATCCCGGAGCGAGTCCAGGGCACTTTCCAAGAGGAGATCAAAGTCCTGCACGACTACTTTGGGGAAAAAATCTTCGACATCATGGTAATTGCTGTCACAAACCACAAGCGTGAGCATTATCAGGAGATGGCGTTTACGGAAGATGACCTTAGACAAACAATGGAAGTTTTTTTTGCTGCGTTCAAGAGGATAACTGGTGCCGTCCTTCCCAAGTGTCCACCGATCATCTACCTGCCTTTTGGTGAAGAGTATCAGAGTGTATTGAATCGTATCACAGGGGCGGATGTCATTTCCGACGCCGAAACGCTCGATTTTTCGCCAGAGTTCCCAATAAATCGTGGCGATACAGATCAAGTTAAAGAGGGAAATAATATGACGGAGTGCAAGAAGTGTGCCATATTGGTCATCACGGAGAAGTCAACGGATGGCGAAGAGATGCCAGTTAGTGTTAGGCACGATAATGGCGAGGAAGAAGCCAGAGAAGAAGCCTACGATTGCTCCAAGTGCCACCCGGCTTTCGTACAGAAGCACTCGCGATGCGCTAAATTTTTGGAGGGCTAGGGCACATCGGCACGTTGGGCTTATTTTTACTCTGCAGTAGGTCGTGGCCTGGGTGCACGAACAATGAACAGGTCTGCGTGAGTTGTAGGCGTCCGCCGAGAACAGAGGGTTGCTGTCCCGTCAAACAATCAGTTGAAATTGACGGGAAAAGAGCACATGGTTAACCATGAAGTTTAGTGCCTTCACAAAAACGAACAACTATAGCCATTGTAAAAAAAAACTCTTGTATAGTATGTGTGCTGAATGTATCTGTTTTGCTGAGTAACAATACCCTTTTGTGCCCTCAGCTACTTTCTATAGAGTAGGAGAACAATAGATACTGATAAGATTGGTATCTCCCTTAAAACCACAGTTGTTTTACAGCGGGCGCTGCCCTAAAAGGGAACTGCCCGCTGGTTGTGTTGAAAATGGCTGCCAAAGCCAAGGCCAAAGCTGCGCCACCAAGTCTCCAAATCCAGATTGAAATCACCAATGGAGCTGGGGCAGAAGGATCAGATGACGATGGTGCTGGATTTAGCTACGATGACATCATGATGTTAGGAAGGACTGGGCTGGGCAAGAGCACTGTTGGAAACAAGTTGCTGGGAATTAACCCTGAAACACGCAAGCCGTACAAGGAGGAGACTAAAATCGAGCAGTGGGGGTATGACGGTGACGAGGAATATTTTTTTGAAACTGGGGACGGAAAAGAATCTGTTACAAAAAAATGTAAAGTTTTGTCCAACGGCAATATTCGAATCATGGACACAAGGGGTTTTGCTGATTCTGAAATGACCCAGAAATATGGGGTGATACAGGGCAATTTACAAAGCTTTCGATGGATCTTGCAAGCCCAGAGAGCAAACGACATGCGCTTTTATCGAGTTCTTTATTTTTTCCCTCAGCGCGGTCCACCTCCGGAGCGAGCAGATGGTACCTTGCAAGAAGAAATCAAAGTAATGCATGGGTATTTCGGCCAAAGAATATTCGATATTATGATCATTATCGTTACAAATAACAAGCGTCCTCATTTCCAAAGGGCGGGTTATAGCGAGGAAGATATAAAAGAAATTCAGGGGCTGTTTTTGTCTGCTTTTGAAAAGATAGTCGTCGAAGAGGAAAAGGGTGTAGAAGTAAACGTTCCTGCACGGAAATGCCCCCCAGTAGTTTATATACCTTTCAACGAAGATTACATCGAAGTCTTCAAAATAATCAATGGTACTCAGGTGATTTCAGCCGAGGAATATTTTTCGTTCTCACCAGAATACCCGCTAGACCCAGAATTTCGTGGGGAGGTGGGCGATTCTTCCCAAACCACGCTAAAATACGGAACACCCCGTGAGGAATTTAAGAAAGCTCTTCGCCAGAATCGGGGCAGGCTACTCAGTTTCGAAGACAGGTGCTCAAAGTGTGCCATTAAACTAGTGTTTGAGAGACAGGCATCGGGCGAAGAGCTACCCATTGCCGTAATCTACCCAAATGGAGATCAAGATGTTTACGATAGCTCTTACTGCCACCCTCTCCTTCTACCAAAATACACACGAGTTGAAAAAATATTTGGCGGCATAGCACACATCGTAACTCTAGGGTTGGGAAAGCTATACGAATATGCCACCAAGAACAAATCTTGGCCCAGTTTTACCAGTTCAGACGAAGTATGCATAAAGTGCAATAAGGCACCTGGCTCCCAAAGTTGTCACCCTGTCAATCAGCATTTCGAAATTGCCGGGAAGATGGAAAAAATTGATCATAAACGTGAATTGGACACAGTGGAACTGTTAGATGAAGAAACAAGTCAAGAAACCACGCAAAGCTGATCTAATACAAAACCACTAATGTCCATCTTAGAGTGTGAAATAATTTCCATGTCTTAAAAAGATTAATTTCCTTTAATTAGAGAGTACACCTTATATTAAACTACGGAGCCAGCTGCTCCTCTTCCTCCAGTAATGTGACGGGGTCAAACTCTTTCGAGTGCGCAATCATGTAATTCTCGCCACGTATCTCGATGCTCTTTCCCACTGGCCTACAGCCAGCTGAACCAGGCGGGCTTTGACACACAACACACACCTCCTCCGAGTTGGTAAACCACGATTGCTCCAAGTGCCACCCGGTTTTCGTACAGAAGCACTCACGATGCGCTAAATTTTTTGGAGGGCTAGGGCACATCGGCACGTTGGGCTTATTAACCCTCGGCGCGCATGCGCAGCGAGGGTTACGGTAGTTACCCTCGGCGCGCATGCGCAGCGAGGGTACTGTAGTTGGGTTTGTCTGTGTGTGTGTGTGTCTGTTACTCTACATCTCACCTCTCGAATGTCTGTTCGTCCCATAAACGATACCATCTACCCAACGGGCGACGAAGGTCAGAAAATACGTGGGGTTTTCTCTCAAAATGCTCCGTTGCAGAGCTAGAACGCTTCCAGCATTGTACGGCTAATGCCGGTAGTCGCCATTTTATCGCTGGCGGATAATGCGCATGCGCTTATATTTAGCACAGGCTTACCTCGACCGGGTCCGCTTGCTCTGTCTATCTTGAAGGCGCAAGAAGTCACAACGAATGGCGTTTATCGACTCTCGCGTGCTATCTACTACTGTAGCTAGCCCGTGTCAGACTCTCTGCGAGCTACTTCGCCGAGGGTTTGCACACTTTAGTGCTTTTCATTGGGTCTGTCTGTCTGTCTGTCGTCTGTCTGTCTGTGTGTCTGTCTGTTACTCGTCATCTCACTTCTCGAGTGTTCGTTCGTCTCACAAAGGATACCACCTACTGAACGGGCAATGAAGGTCAGAAAATATGTGTGGTTTTCGCTGAAAACGCTCCGTTGCAAAGCTAGAGCGCGAAAAAGCCAATATGCAAATACACAACGGCTTACTACGGCATGATCGATCCGCGTGCTCTGCGTACCTCGGAGGCACCAGAAGATGCAACGCAGGGCGTGTATCGCCTCTCGCATGCTATCTAGTAGTGTAGTTAGCCCGCGTCAGACTCTGCGCGAGCTGGCAAGAGACCACGGGTAACAGCTAAAACTAAACCCAGCCCAGCAATTAGTAGTACGGCGCATGCGTTTACTTACGCGTGCGCGTAACAGTACGCCGAGGGTTTGCACTTCAGTGCTTTTCATTTTTACTCTGCAGTAGGTCGTGGCCTGGGTGCACGAACAATGAACAGGTCTGCGTGAATTGCAGGCGTCCGCCGAGAACAGAGGGTTGCTGTCCCGTCAAACAATCAGTTGAAATTGATGGGAAAGAGCACATGGTTAACCATGAAGTTTAGTGCCTTCACAAAAACGAACAACTATAGCCATTGTAAAAAAAAATCTTGTATAGTATGTGTGCTGAATGTGTATGAAAACTATCGTTTTGCTGAGTAACAATACCCTTTTGTGCCCTCAGCTACTTTCTATAGAGTAGGAGAACAATAGATATTGATAAGATTGGAATCTCCCTTACAACCTCAGTTGTTCTACAGTGGGCGGTTTGTCTGACTTCGCTACCCTACCCACGTAGGGCTCATTCGTGCTGTAGACAAAATGGCTTCTAGCTCTGCTGCAAAAGCGACACCTAGCCTTCAAATCCAGATACCACAAAGTGAGGGAAGTACTGGGGACGTAGCATCAGCCAACGATGATGAATTCAGCTACTGTGACATCATGATGTTAGGAAGGACTGGGTTCGGGAAGAGCACAGTTGGAAACAAGTTGCTGGGAATCGACCCTGAAACGAATGTGCCCTACGAGAAGGACACTAAGATCAAGCAATTGGGATATGATAGCGATGGGCAATATTTTTTTGAAACTGGGGATGGAACAGATTCTGTTACCAAGAAATGTAAAGTTTTGTCGAATGACACAACTCGGGTCATAGACACAAGGGGTTTTGCTGATTCTGAAATGACCCAGAAATATGGGGTGATTCAGGGCAATTTACAAAGCTTTCGATGGATCTTGCAAGCCCAGAGGGCACATGATTTGCGTTTTGCTCGTGTCCTTTACTTTTTTCCTAAGCGTGGCCCCGCAGAGCGAGCAGATGGCACCCTACAAGAGGAAATTAAGGTTATGTATGGTTATTTTGGCCAGAAAATTTTCGATATTATGGTCATTGTTGTTACAAATTACAAACGTGAATATTATCAAAAAGCGGGTTTTTGCCAAGAAGATATTGATACAACTCAGGCTGTTTTTAAGGCTGCTTTCAATAAAGTTGTAGCTGATGAACAGCAGGATGGAACAGCACCCAACACTACCACCGTTCAATGCCCTCCAGTTGTTTACATACCATTGAATGAAGATCACAAAAAGGTTTTTAAATCAGTAATTGGCGCTGATGTGATTTCAGATGCCGAAATGTTTGTATTTTCACCAGAATATCCAAAGAATCCTGAATTTCGCAGGGAGCCAAGTAGTTCCTCTCAGCTCTCACTGAAATACGAAACACCGTATGAAGAAAAGAAGAAAGCCTTTCAACAGAATCGAGGGAAACAGTTCAGTTTTGAAGATAGATGCACACGATGTGCCATCAAGCTTGTGTACGAGAGGCACGAATCTGGCGAAGAGCTGCCTGTTCGTGTAATTCTTCCCAGTGGGCAGGAAGATGTTTATGACCTTTCGCACTGCCACCCCCAGTTCATTCCCAAGTTTACCATATTCAAAAGAATCGCTGGGGGCATAGTATATGTCATAACTCTGGGTATCGTTAAGAAACTTTATGAATATGTCACCAAAAACAAGTCTTGGCCCATTTTCATGAGCTCGGAGGAAGTGTGTATCAAGTGCAAAGAACCCCCTGGCTCTGATAGCTGTCACCCCGTCAATCAATGGTTCGAAATTGGGGCACAAGCTATAAAAGTCGATCACTCCCGTGAATTGGACACTGTAAAATTACTCGTAGAAGATGGAGCAGAATAGGAGAAAAACTTAAGATAGGACAAATGTTTTTTTGTGCTACTGGACGCGCGAATTCACGCATGCGCATTTCTATGCATGCATCAAACGTTTCGTTATACATGCATGCACAAACACAATCATGTACACACAACGAATGGCTATATATCATCTTCCTTCAACAGTGTCACAGAGTCAAACTCTTTCGAGTGCACAATCATGTAATTCTCGCCACGTATCTCGATGCTCTTTCCCACTGGCCTACAGCCAGCTGAACCAGGCGGGCTTTGACACACAACACACACCTCCTCAGAGTTTGTAAACCACGGCCACGATTTCTTCCGGTAGACTTTTTCGTAGACCATCCCCATGCCTAGTGTAGCTATGTGGGCAACGCCACCCACGAATCGAACGAAGCTCGAGTGTTTCGGGATGAAGAATGCGTGGCAGAGCGACTCGTCGTGTTGCGTTACGCTGCCTTCTCCGTCGACTGTGCTAACGGGCACTTCCTCACCCGAGGGCAGCTTTTCTTGTATGATCTTGACTGCGCAACGCAAACACCGGTTTTCGAACTTGAAATACTTTCCCCGATAGTTTGTGAGCAGACGCTTCTTTTCTTCTTGTGGCATATCGTGGCTGACTCTAACGGACGATGTTAGAGGATGATCGGCTGCTTCTTGCTCCAAGGAGAAATACAACCTCTCAGCGTCTGATATCACATCAGCGGCCACTACCTTTTTATATGGGCGTTCCATGTACCCAAGGTAAATGATGGGCGGGTATTTTGGAAGGGTGATGCCTGTGGCTTGTATAAAAGCATGTTTGAAAACTTGCTTTGTCTCGGAAATTTCTTCGTCAGTGAAGCCGGCTTGTTGGTAGTGGGGACGCTTATTGTTGGTGACGATGACAACCATCACGTCAAATATCTGCCTCCCGAAGAAGCTGTACATGACTTTGATCTCTTCTTGCAACGTGCCGTCCGCTCGCTCGGGTGCGCCGCGATTCGGGAGAAAGTAGAGAACGCGGGAAAATCGGAGGTCGTACATCTTCTGTGCCTGCAGGATCCACCGAAAGCTCTGCAAGTTTCCGTTGATGACTCCATCTCTACGTGTGTTCTCTGTGTCAGCAAAACCCCTCGTGTCGAGGACTCGATCCTTGTTCCTCTCATTCGAGAGGACCTTGCATCTTTGTGTCACCGACTGACTCCCTTCCCCGACTTCAAAGAAGTACTTTTGGTCTCCGTTGCCGTCCCACCGTTTTATTACGTCAGTGATGACCTCGCCTTGCCGGTATCCTCCCATTAGTTCCTTTGTGTCTGGGTCGATATCCAGTAGTGTATTTCCCACCGTGCTCTTGCCCTGACCGGTCCTTCCTATCAGCATCACGTCAAAATAGCCCGATTCTTCTTCTTCTTCTTCTTCTTCATCGCTAGCTGCGCTGTGGGCAAGAACAGCAGGTTCAGGGCCCTAGTGCTGCCATTTTGCAATCTGCTGCAGCTGGCCAGCCCCTTTGGTCCCACCCCTCTTGTATTATTCAAGCTTGCAAATTTATAAACAAGTATTCATTGAATACTGCATACCATTGATTATCAGGTGCCTACCAAATAGGGGATGTGAAAGTACAGCCAACATCCCCCTACTACAACTCTGACATTACATCACAGGTGGACACAGGATTGAAGCAGTAAATAATTTGTAGTATAATATACAGTACTTCTGTTAAAACAATAAACACTATACTTGTCCGAAACGGAAATGGAAATTGGAAGGATAGCACTTGTCGGCTACCAGACACTAAAGCACAAAAAACACAATAATAATAATTATACTGTTGTCTCGATTATGTGCACTTTGTCTAGCGTCGTAGAATGGCACACCATTATCTCCTCTTCCTTCTGTTTCGTTTGCAACGTGAACCTCTTGTCGACCTTCGTGCACCCTGCAGCACTCGGCGGTCCCTTGCAACCGGCGCAGAATTCGTCGTGGTTGGTGAAACCCGGCCACATTTTCTTTCCTCGAGCCTTTCCGATCCCGACGAAGAGTCCAAGCGTGGCCATGTGAGCAACTCCACCCACCAATTTGGTGACGCTCGAGTGTTTGGGGAGGAGGTATGGGTGGCATTTGCTGTCGCTGTACTGGTACCGTCTCCTCCTGATCGGTACCTTCGTTGACTACAATGCGAACAGGCACTCTTCCACGTGTCCTAGTGTTTTCGTAGATGAGCTTCGAGGAGCACTTTACGCACCGGTCCCTAAACTGCAGCTTCCTTCCCCTGTGCTTCTTCTTCTCCCGTCGGATCAGTTCCTCGATTTTGAGCCTCGACTCAGAGAAATCGACGACCACGGGCGTTTTTAGCGGCTCTTCGTACAATACTGGAGCCCCCACAACTTTGTGGATCAGATTGGGCTCCGGATACGGGAGGTAGAGGACAGGCGGACATCGGTCTATAACGTCCGACCCTATAATTATCTCCAGTGCCTTCATAAACACCTTCTCTGTCCTCCCCACATCGTAATCATCGAACTCCTCCTGCTTCCCGTACCTCTTTTTCCGATTCGTGGCCACGATCACCATAATCTTGAAGACTTCTTCGCCCAGATATCCGTGTATCAGCTTGATTTCTTCCTGCAAGACGCCGTCGGCTCGCTCCAGCGGACCGCGCTGGGGGAGAAAGTAGAGGACACGGCAGAACGCCAAGTCGTTGACGTCCTGGGCTCGGAGAATGGACCGGAACGTACGCAGGTTGCTGCGGAAGACGCCGTGCTCCTTCGTCTCCCGCGTGTCGGCGAACCCCGGCGTGTCGAGGACGCGTATCATGCTCATCTCGTTCGACACGAGCTTACACTCGCTCGTGACGGAGTCCATCCCGTCTCCCGTCCGGAAATTGGGGGCCCTGTCTCTCCCCACATCTGCTCCCTTGTCGCACGTAACGAGGACGGAGTCGCGGTTGTCGACCTGCAGAAGCTTGTTGGCCGTGGTGCTCTTTCCCAGGCCAGTACGGCCCAGCAGCAAGACGTCGTAGTAATCCGACGCAGGATCGCTTTCGTAGGTAGCTGCCATTGTCGCCACAGGGCTCAAACACGCAGAGCATCGCAGCTTATGTACACACTACTCCTATGTCGCCCACGCCAATACGCTAGCCTGCGTAGTGAAACGAGGATATATCCTTGATGAAAGCAGCCTTTTGTAGAGTTTCTCTGACAAACAAGAAAAGATTCACGCACCACCAAACCAACTATATACCAGCACAAAAAAAGGATAGAAAGACGCATAAAGCCGCAAGAGAGTAGTATGCAGCATTATTTTAAAGAAATTAGAACACTCTACAACAACATATATACACTCCTCGGGGATTTAATAAGGTGGTCAGATGTATGTTTATGCAGTCAAATCCAGGCCTGCCACCCAGGGAAGAGACGACTGAGATTATTTGGGTCAGTCGCTTCTTGGATCAGCTGGTTCACCTGCCCGCTAACACTCAACGGGACACCATCTTCGATCCCCTCCAGTTTTTCCTGCAATCTCAGCAAAACTCGCTCCGCCATCTTGTTTGACGGGTTAGACCCGTTTGTCGTGGTCCCTGTCGCAGGGGGCCCACCCCCACCCTCGAATATTTGGTCCCCCGTGGCAGCTGTGGATGTCGACTCGTCGCGTCGCTGGAGATTAAGAGCTTTTACTGGGGATATTGTCCACATGTAGAGAGGATCATACAGCAGAACCTGGAGAGAAAAACCATTAAAAAATTTCACCCTCTGAAAATAGAAAATGCATCCAGTTATTGCGGTAGTCATAGTGTAGCTGTACACAGTGGAAACTCCCATAATAGCAGTATTGACCTCAAAATAGACAACCCCTGTATTTATATTTATTATTATGGGCCAAGCATTTTCTTTAATTCACGTCTGCAATCTAGCTGTTGTATGTAGCTAACACAGTGAATAGATAAAAGTATAGGAAGATAGTTTTATACTTCAACAATCGTCCGAAGCTCTTCGTGCGAAGCCCTCATGACCTCCATTGTCTTCTCACAGCATCGCCTGAACACTCCCTCCACGCCGGCCACGCCCATCCCGTCTACGACGTCCCTCGTCAGACGGAACGGCACCGTCTCGGGAGTTGGGAGGGTCTTCCCCTGCTCAAATGCCACGCCTACCCAGAATCACAATCACACACTCATTTATTGTTGGAAACTATTGAGCAAAGCCTTTAAATGGGATGTAATGAATGCCTTTTGGATAATCCAACACACATTAGAAACTTCGCAGAACAATTTTACAGTAGCAAGCAGGTTAAGTTTAATACTACTCCATAGTTAAAGGACACCATTGTGTGTTAGCCACTTATGCCATGTTGGTGAGCAACATCTTTTTACCGTATGCTAACTCTTTTGCAGAGCGTTAGGAAAGTCACACTGTGTGAATATGTATTAGGGGGAAAACCCTCACCCAAATCAATGTGAATGAATTCAGCAGTGTTAGTGTCGATGAGGATGTTCTGGACGTGGCGATCACCAAGACCAACCACATACCCCACTGTGGACACAGGAGAAATATATAGTGTGTGCAGTCAAACACTTGATTTCCGTGCAGGAGAGAGAAAGCTAACCGATGGATGAAGTCGCGACGCTGCGAGTGTACATCAGTCGACATTCAAACCACTCCGAGGGGTTGGGGAAGTGCTCCATGAAAAAATGGTGGAAAACTGGACGAAAGTGGCGAGTGATGCTCGTGTAGGTGTCCAATTTGGACGGTCCCCTCTTGCTCCCTGCATCCTGGTACAGTTAGAGATGATTATACATGCAGCACAGTATTCTTAGGTCATGGATGACTTCAGGGTACATGGCCCATAAGAACCCCTTACCAGTACACTACTGAGTGATTCATACACTACGCTAGACAGCTAACTTCCTTCGGTTAGAGTGAGCAAGTACATAGATCGTGCGACCTTTGGACTGTCTATATGCACTATTTGTTGGGTGTAGCATCCAACAGTGACAATATCAGCTACAAACAAATTAGGAAGACTGAAACGTTGGTCCATCAAAATTTCGCAAACTCTGGCGCAAGCAATACTCTAATAGTCATGTCCGAAGAAAAAAAGCCTCAGGCAGTACTACTTGCTTGTGTGCTATATATACAACGCCGCTGCGAGAGAAAGTAGACAAGAGGTAGGATAGGAGGAGAGGGAGGCAAGTGGTTGTTTTTTTACCATCAGTTTCTTCCTACATTCGAGGGAGGCCCAGTCCCGGGGCCGGTATCGGCAGTGGGCCCCCTGAAACGGCTTCCCCTGGGGGCCCACCAAATATTCCCCCAGGGGGGTGGTCCCCTCACACCACTCCACAATCCCAGATCTCTGCGACAGGGGAACCACCTTTGGCCAGAAATTCGGGAGAAAAAACCTCACGAATATTTCAACTTTACGAAGCTATCACCTTGTATGTGCGAATGCTTAGGTTTCGTTTAGAGGTGGAGTGCTCCTTTTGGAGTAGCTTGTTCACCAGTACAAACACTTGTTGCATAACTGCATCTTGTCTCAGGTCATCTTTACCCTGAAAAACAATAAAAACGAAGCAGTGGGAAATGGGTTAAACACGTGCCACGTACCCAACCTTGACCAGCTGCCTCCTCCTCTTTCCGTCGGAGCCCATACAAGAGAGAACCTTGGGCAGGTTGATCCCGCCCGCCAACTGGAAATGCGCGTCAAACCGGTCGATGGTTACCAGGTGGCGGTAGCTACAAACTGGGATCCACCTGGCAACAACACAAACACACAACAAGGTATATGCATCAAAACTCCGTGACATCATCACGATGTAATTGTATGAAAAACATAATCTCACACAGAAAGGTACTCACACATTACATTGCGTATACCTCGATGTCAACGGTTGGCACGGCAACCTCTCTCAGTTTCCCGGCGAGTTTAACGAGCGTGCAGCTGGCGGGAAACTTGATGGGCTTCCTCTCTCGTCGGTGAGCCGAGACGTCGTGGTAGGCGAGGTCGATGTATGCCTCACACAGCTGCTCCATGGAATGGACCAGGGACGGCCGCTCGGAATGGAGTCTGCGTATGAGACCCTTTGCAGCCTTCACCTTATCCTGCACATCAGAATAATTATGATGATATGGTTCATTAAAGGTTCTGGGTATGTGGGTATAGGAATCAGACCTCGTCCACTGTGCTCGCTGCGGTGCTGTTCTTCTTCGCCAGTCTCCCCGAGGGGCGAGGAGACTTGACGGCTCCGCCGGTCACATGACCCGAGGAGGGGAAAGAGTTGTCCATGGAGGCGTGGCTAAGGGCCAGCGTGACGTACAGGGAGTGATGAGGATGCTCCACACTGGTACGAAATATGATCTGAGGAGATTTGAATTTCAGTTTCAAGACTGTGGTTGGACCACCAAATTTTAAAATTAACCCTCTTGGGGAATGCACATTTTGTTAAAATCACCTGAAATCCTTGCGAAGTGAACTGCTCGCAATGCATATAATTATATGTACCTCTTGTAGTGTACTTTGGAAGGGGTCGGTTGCTAGGCTACGGGAACTCATTCTGGCAGCCAGCTGGTACAGGAGGGGGAGAAACTTCCGACTCTCGATTTGAGACGAGCCTTTCTGCAGAGACAGACACACCTAACTTTCCTTCCACCCTCTTCCTTTCTTACTTTGCGCCCCTACTTCATTTCTAAAACCGAAGTAAGTGGGCACACACACTGTCTGCAGGGCGGCACTGATTTCGTTCGTTGGAAGAAACTTCGTTCGTTAGTCAATTGCATCTACGGCATGCTTTACCTGCCGAAACTCCTCTCACTTTCCCATTTCCTACAGTACTTTGCCCTACTAAGTATAATAAACTCGTTGTCTCTTACTCTATTCACTCACAGTTATGATGGCGTTGATCTTTGCGTCACTTGCGTTGGCAAACCACAGGGCGCAGAGTCTAAACACGCGCAAGTCGTGTTCATCCTGCGTCAAAAAATCAAGACCTCGACACCAACTGACACCAGGTAACGCAGTCTCAACAAAACTTACGCCGGTCCTGAGACAGTGGACGTAGTTGTGCAGAGCTTTCTCAAGAAACTGTCGTCTGTCCTCGTTCAGTCCGCTCATGGCTATTTCGTCTTCCTCTATCTGCGCCATTAGCGTACGTACGTGTCTGTAAGTCATGTGTGAGAATGAAGGAGAGGGAAATGAGGGGGGAGGAATAGATGAGAGAGATAGAGAAGAAAATAAGCAGAGAATATGAGAAACGAAGGATAGATAGCTCCTTTTGAAGCATTATGAAAGGAAGTTACATCCTCGATAAATTTTTGTGTTGAGTTTGATTTTTTTGCTCATTTAAGCTGACACTGGATTTAAACGTGAGGGAACTGAAGCATGTAAAGAGCCAAACAAGGTTTGCAAAATTTTTGTATTCAGCAAAAAAATTAAACTTTTTTGTGCCGCGCAAAGACTCAGAACCTGTTTTTTGTCCGAGCTTCAGAGGACATCGCCTCCGTGAGTTTCTGTAGTTCGAGTTGCGATTTCTGCAGCAGCTGTTTCTTGGTGTCGTAGGCCGTCGACGTCATGTGACGTGTCACACGCTGGTACTGGCTGTCCGCATACCGTGCCAGCATCAGATAGGCATTCAGCAGAGGTCCGAGATCACTGGTTTCCTGTTTTTCCTGTTTGTGCAGAGTTCATACATTTCGGCGTAGAAATTCATGTTGCCCCAAAAATATTTACATGACCTAGCTTTAGTACACTACAAGCACAAGTGCTGCTGTGCTCCTGGTAGCCTTTATAAAACTCGTGATGCCAGAGAGAGAAGTTGCGTGGTAAGCTCTGCTGATGAGGGCCAACAAGCCCGAAACAGCTGTCCAGAGCTCCCCATCTTTTTCCTCTTGGCATCACATGGTTCGTGTATAGTCTTGTAGGCCTGCCTCTATACGAAGTTTGCATACATGAAGGGAGGAGGGGAAGGAGGGATGCATATGGCATACACTCCCCCACTCCACATGTGCTAGCCTCAACACATATGCACAAAACTGATGCTGCCATTTTGACATTTTGACGATGTTGACCAAAATGAGTATATATCTAGCACATTTGTTTATTACCATGAGAGTGACGGAGAGTTCGAGGTACTGTTTCATGATGGCAGCTGGATTCTCTGAGTGGGTCTGGGCCAGCCAGCTACCGTAGAGACAGAGGGCCGAGGGGTAGAGGGAAGACACCTCCATTGGCGGGTCTGGGAGCTGAAGAGAGAGAGAGAGAGGGGGGAGAGAAAAGAATTAGCATTGCCCCATCGTGCAGCGCCACTTGCGCAGTGCCGCGTAGTGCCACAAATATAGAAATGGGATTCTATCCTCGCAACACGGCACCTCAATATCGCCAGGACTACAATACAACAAACTTGGCTAACCCACCATGAATGAATGCATAGGCTAACTGGAAAATGATATGAAAAACCAGCCGTTCAGCATATTATTGACACTCACAGTTTTTATCGTCTGCAGCAGGGAGCGGAGTTGGCTGAGTGCGAGATTTCGTTCTCCTCTCCCCCAGTGCAGTTTGGCCTCCTGGAGTCTGTGTTGCCAGGGCAACGAGGGATAGAGGGAGGTCGGGACGGAGTAACAGCTGCGCGAGTCGTGGAGGTGATGGAGTGAGAAGAGCGCGCCTTCTGCAACCTGGCAGAGAGACGGGCGAGAGGGATAGAGAGAGGGGGGTCGGTTTGAGAAAGATGGAAGGAAGCGAGAGCAACAAAAGTGTGTTCATAACTACAGTGGCACCTCCGAACAAGGGACACTATGGGTCAACGGTTTTTGAGAGGTCGTGCCTATCTCGGAGGTCAAATAATACACTAAAGTATTAGCATGGGGTTGAAACAAGTGTCCCTTGTAGAGAGGTCGTCCCTATCTCGGAGGTCAAATAATACAAAAGTTTGCAGGGGTTGAAACAAGTGTCCTTTGTAGAGAGGTCGTCCCTATCTCGGAGGTCAAATAATACACTAAAGTAGGGTTTAAACGAGAGAGAGAGAGAGAGAGAGAGAGAGGAGAGAGAGACCTATATACCTGGTATCGACCGACGTCCTGAGCCTTCTTTGCTAGTGTGAGTAGATTATCACAGAGAGCTACAAAGAGAGGTTCCGTGTTTCCTCGCTCCGCCCCATCCACACCTCTTCTTCCTTTGGGTGAATGTGTGTGTGTGTGTGTGTTTGTGTGAGTGTGCGAGCAAGACGAGAAAAATAGAAATAGGCAAGACTAAAGAAATAAAAAAAGGCAATTTATGTGAGCATAAAAGAAAAGAAAAATAGGCAGAGTTTTTGAGTACAATCCGCCAAGGCCATCAAGTGAGGGCCTAGGAATGAGAGTACTAACCAGCAACCCTCTCTCTCTGCAGGAGACTGTGCAGTGAAGAAGATCTGAGAGACAGCACCGGCTCGACGTAGACAAAGTCGGCATCCAGGTGCTTTAGTCTCTCTTTCCACAAGTCGATAAATTGAAACGGTGACGAGGTTGAGTTTGAAAGACCAGGGCTGTAAGGAAGAGAGAGAGGGAGGAAGTGGGTAGGCAGGATAGGCACAATACAGAAGGGCGTTTTTTACTCGCTATCCACTCTTTCTTCTTTTTCCGCTCTCTCTCTGTCTTTCGTCTATTTCGCTCCTCTTCCTCCCGCTACTTCTTTCGCTGTCCCCTTCTCCCTCTCTTTCTCCCTTCCCTCTTCCTTCTTTCTTTCCTCTCTCGCTCTTCCTTCTTTCTTTCCTCTCTCTCGTTTCCTCCTTTCCTTTTGCTTCCCTCTTTCGGCCTAGTCGCTCCCCCAGCACTTCACTCCAGATGTTGTGTCCTGACGCAGGTTCCTCCCACTCACCTCCCTCTCTCTCCCCCGGCCTCCTCGAGCTCACAGAGACATAGCAGCTGCGAGAGGCAGCGGTATATCCTCCCACATCCCTCCTGACTACCTCCGCACAGTGCTCCCAGCACCTCTGCCCTGTATCAGTCCAACAGAGAGTGAGTACTGCGCATTCGTGTACAGTGTTGAACCTGTTTGAAACCTGTTTTATACAAGAACGAATGCCGCGCATTTTTTTGACGAGCGAGTGCGAGCAGTTAAAGTCTTCGTGCGTACATAAGATGACGTTTGATTTTTCGCGCGTATTTAGAATCACGTAGAACATTACGGTATGTGCAGTGCCTGTCACTCACAATAATAAAGAAAAATCGCGTAATAAGATGACGTTTCGCTTGCCAATTAAAACTTGGGGCTATATCAATTAACTGCGCACAACACATATGTGCAAGTAGGCGGCTATTGTGTGCATGATAAAGCCGAGCCGGTCACTATGGTGAACGAAGAATGAAGTGTTCAACGTACCTGGCCGAGGAGAGAGAGGAGGAGAGGAGGGAGGGTTCGCCGTCTCTGAGAGCCACGAGGGAGTCGCAGAGACATCGGTGGTACCCCGTGTAGCCGCAAGGGTGCTGGGCCAACATACTGAGTGGAGTGTGTGTGTGTGTGTGGGTTGAAAAAACCCATTTACACTGTACTGCAAACAACTGAAGCAAATTAATTTTTATTTCTCATGGAAATGTGTAATTGCCATAAAATTCCAAAGGGAAGGCAAGGGCAAGCAGTCAACCCGCTTTATGTAAATTTTTTGCAATTTTGTGAAAATGCTGGCAACAACATCATCAAAACTATACAGTTCATCAACACACAGCTAGCAAATCAGCCGTCACCTGACGTGCTGATCTTCCCAGAGAGAGCAGCGCCAGGCCGCTTCGTACTGGAACCTGGACAGACCCGACATGGACTGGGGACTGGCCACACCCACTCCCGTCAGGTACATGTTGAGGACGTGCGATAGCCCGAGATTATGAAGACTCTGAAACAGAGACGTGCGTACGTGCATATGTATCAGAGAACTGGGTGAAAAATGGCGGGAAACTCACTCCCACGAGATTAGATTGGCAGCTGGGATTCGGCAGGTGCATGCTGAGATTGTAGGCACCTTCAAACAGAGAGAGAGAGATTAGCCACGTACTGTTGCATCACAAAACGTGTAAAAGTTGGTTGGTAGTTTATAGTGTTTCAATGTACAGAAATGGGCTATGAACCGGATTTTGTGGTCTACTGTACCTAACGGAATGTTCCGGAAGATTATTATAGTGACTTGTATACCAAACAAAATTGAGTCCTTTACTTCAGAATTTAAGTGACTGTATTTTGGTGATCTACGTAACTAACAATATTTTGCTCTTTACGGAATGTTCCGGAAGGTTTTGTTAAGTATACTCACGTACTAAGTGACTTCTCCCACTCTCCCTCCTGTTCGTATAGCCTCATCCACGTTTCCTTGGATACCGTCTTAGATGCACACACTCCGTAGAGCGAGTCCGGTTCTCCGATGTTGCTGTAGGCCTCCAGGAGAACCTGGTGGACCGACGGGTTCTCCAAACCCGTTTGACTGGTTTCCGTCTCCATGGGAACGGCTCCCTCCTCACTGTCGTTGTTGGCTCCACCCTCAAGGGAATCACTACGGAAACCGGGATAACATACGATGTACGAAATATCTGAGTTATTACCATTTCTCTCCGTGCCATATTTCGACGTAGAGGAGGGATGTAAAGTAGGCGGAACATCGTTGTGCTGCCATGGCAACGTCGAGGAAGTCGAGATCCAACCAAAAGTTGTTGTCCCACAGAGTACTGTATATACAGAGAGCGACAAATGTACGTAATCTCTTACAACAGATTTTTCAGGAAAAACTTAAGTTGGTACCTTTTTCTCAGATTAGGTCTGTTGACTGTCCTCAAGAACATGACTGTGTTCAACATGATTGTCGTGGAAACGGAGGGAGGGGTGGAGTCACGGACAGCCGCAGTGAGGACTGGGGGGAGGAGGAGGAGGAGGAGGAGGGAGGGAGAGGAGGGGGAGGGAGGGTTTGCGGCAACTGAGAAGAACCGTCGGAAATGCCGCGATATGATTGGACGGTACTTTTCCTCCTGGTTCCAGAGCAGACTCAGAATGAGGTATGGGAACAGGGCCTCACAAAACGACACCTGAGGAACAGTGAAGAATCTGAGTCTTTAATAAAACATTCTTGTAACCTGACGGACTGGTTTGACCAGTAACAGGACTGACCTTGACTTGGCAAACTGGTTTGACCAGTAACAGGACCTGGTCGGTTACTCCGCCGCATTCCAGGAGACCGGTCACCAGGGACGTTATCCACGACTCGTGGGTTGCCGTGGATACAGCATCCTTGCTGTCGTCACCATGGGGACCCTGAGGAATCCACAGACTTGGCGTGTCGATAGAAGCCTTATTAGTAGGCGGGGCTTGAACAGACTGAGCAGCTGCTACCGACTATAGAGAAAGAGACATATAAGGGATTCAGTGGTCGAAACATGTACCCCTTTCTTTGCCGATTTGAAGGGCTGCAGAAAGCTGGTCCATTCGTACATGTCCTCCATCTTACTAAAGACAGTTGCTGCGCATCTTTGAGGCCAGCACTTGAGGAAGACACTGGCTGCAGGCCTGAACCACCGATATACTGAGAGAGAGAGAGAGAGAGAAAGAGGAGGTTACAATTGTGTAGGTTCCCTAGAGTGGAGCATGTTAAACAATTAACGTAAAAATAGCCGCCCTGTATAGCTAGCCAACTCCTCCATTATATACACATGCAAGCAATACGTCATCGGGATATTATACATCCGAACCAGCAATGTCATCATCATACATCATCGATATTATACATTGCAATACATCCGAACCAGCAATGACATCATCATCATTACACGGCAGGATCCAACTCTCTAACCACTACTAACTCGCTGTCTCTGAGGAGGGAAGTGAGGAGGAAGAGAAGGCAAGCGGTGCAGCAGGCAAGAGGAGACCAGCTGTTGGGGAGGGAGCTGTGGTCGAACGACCTGTGGGAGCGGGACGAGAGAGGGAGGGAGAGAAGAGAGAATATTTCATCGAAACGTGCCTAAATAAATATGTTGCAGAGAAACCACTCGAAAAATGGAAGGGTGGAAATTTTAAATTTGAAAAATCATCCATACCAAATTTATGATGCAGAATTACATAAGCTCTGGCAGAAAGACTCACCTTTCGTAGGGACATTCGGAAGAGCGATACAGTGAGGTCCAGCCCACCCAACTCTCCAAGGCAACGACCCATCTCCATGGCAACAATGGGTGTGGTCACGAGAGGGGAAGCCACGCCCACAAGACCCCGTTACGAGTCTCAGAACCGAGTTACACCCACTCCTCAGCAGATGCGAAACATCGCTACGACAACTACGAATCATATACGTCAGTCTCCGAAGCCCGGGGCCCCGCGTGGTAATTGACAGGGACTGCCCCGCCTCGATGAACCGGTCCATTTCTTGTTCCAGCGAGTTTAGGTCGTTTGCCTCTCGAAGCAGCTGCTGCTGCTCGTGAAACTTCCGGAAGGATCCGTCGTGGATGACAGGGAGAGGGTCTAGTTCAGAGAGGTGGAGGGTGAAGGAGGAACAGTGTGAGGGAGTTAGGAGGAGGAGATTGAGCAACTGCATTGCCTGGAGAGAGAGAGAGAGAGAAAGGGAGGGGGAGGAGGAAGGGAAAGATAGAGACACAGAGAATGAAGAGTGGAGGAGGAAGAGAGACGGTGGAAAGAGAGAGAGAGGAGAGAAAGTGGGCGGGCAAAGTTCTGTGAAGAAGTGATACGCAGTTGAAAATGTTACCCAGACCTGTTTCTTCAAGTTGGCTTTGACATTTGACCCCTGGGCAAAGGTGACTAGGGTCGTCACGACAACCTGAAGATGTCTTCCCAATTCCTAGCAAACACAAGAAATCCTCTCAATTTTTCTCTCTTTTTCTCTGGACTATCTCTATCAATTACATACCTCTGGGCAGGCTTCAAGGGCAGCCCGTGCTATTGCCGTAAGGACATGAAAACAAAGAGATACTGTCATTTCTTCTACACCTCTTCCTCCCTCTTTTCGTTTTTTCTCCCTCTCCCCCCTCTCCTCTTTCTCTCTCTCCACCAAACTCTGCCCATCTTCTCCTCTCCATTTCACTGCGTCGCCCATTTTCTCTGCCTCGTGCTCCAACAGTCTTATCACAGTGTGGATTATATCCATGACGACAAACGAGGCGACACCGTCCAGCCCCTGCCCCAATTGGTCGCTAACGAGGTTAACAAACAGCGCGTAGGACTGGAGCAGCTGCCTCCGTCTGAACGGACGATGAGTCGTCTCCATGGCAACAGCAAGAGCAAGCAAAATTCTCTGGATATTGTCCTGAAACATTAGGATTACACTTAAAAAGTAGTGTAATTTAATTTTGGAAACTCAGACAGGAATGATACCTGTTTTCTTGTCAGCTGTTTCATGAAGGTCGAGGTTGCCGTGGAGCCGCCATAGCAACTAGCGATGTAATCGAGAGTGGCTCGCGCGCCCAGAGATGAGAAATGTGGAGGAGAGGGTTCGGGGTCGCTCGACCTGCGATAGAGAGATGACAAAGAAGTTTATTCCCCCTCCTGTGAAGTAGTGACTTTGCTACAAACAAGTCGTATAAACCAGTTCAACGGGTTAGAACCTGGAGTAGCGGGCCAGGTGGGAGGTGGAAGTGTGAGGCTCGAACACTCGCTGGAGAAGATAGACAACAAATTCTGCAATCCTCAACTTCATTGACCCTGCGATCTCCTGTGTATGCAACATCACATGATAATAAGTGGAAGCCACAGTACCAAGGCCCGCTCCGCTGTAGACCAAAAACATCACGTGATAATCATGTGACAATCACGTGATAATGGCATAGCAGGAAACTTTCAAGGGATATTTGTCAATTTTTTGCCCGTTCAATAGCACAAATTGCTCGTCAGCCCACAAAAATATTGCTGACAGTTACACTTCAAAACTTTTTTTTTCTTTCTCGCAAATTTCCCGCTCTATTGTAGTCACATGACCAACCTCCTCTGATAGGTGCTTCACGAGCAGGTTGTTGCTGGCTCGGGCTTTTGCTCTCCGATCCTCGCTACCAGCCTCTGAATCGTAGCCGTCCTGCTGGGCGAAGGTGGGTAGGATGAGCGCCATGGCGGCAGGGAGGGTGTGGGAGAGGAGGGAGGGGAGGGACGAGGGAGAGGGGTGGAGGAGGGAGGGGAGGGAGAGGAGGGCCGGCTCGTCACATTGGTAGACCAGCAGAGGGACAACCACATCAACACGATCCCTAACACAATGATGTGAAAATCATGCTTAAAAAACTGGAGAGATGACCGCAGAACATAGCGCGTTTGTTCCCGCGGCGTCAGGAACACCGCGCGTTTGCTCCCGCGGCGTTGCTGCGCCGACGGCCGTCAGGAACACCGCGCGCTTGCTCCCGCGGCGTTGCTGCGCCGACGGCCGTCAGGAACACCGCGCGCTTGCTCCCGCGGCGTTGCTGCGCCGACAGCCGTCAGGAACACCGCGCGCTTGCTCCCGCGGCGCTGCTGCGCGCCGACAGCCGTCAGGAACACCGTGCGCTTGCTCCCGCGGCGCTGCTGCGCCGACAGCCGTCAGGAACACCGCGCGCTTGCTCCAGCGGCGTTGCTGCGCCGACGGCCATCAGGAACACCGCGCGTTCGCTTCCGCGGCGTCAGGAACACCGCGCGCTTGCTGCACGGTGTTGCTGCACCGACGGCTGTCAGGAACACCGTGCGATTCTTATCGGCAGTGGTGACCAGTTTTCAGTGAAGAAATAGGGTTATTACTTGACGCTTCTATTCTACGAATTTCGCAGCGGTACAGGAGTACCTACAATGGAGTGGGAGAGGTGCCCCTGCTTACAAAATTTCTTGAGAAGGATGCATAATTTCTAGATCTTTTTCGAAACTTTCACCCCACGGTCCAAAATCATCTCTCTTCCACAAAAACCTCCACCACATACACAAACGTGGGGTAAACCCACTGAAAGAAGGCGGTCTGGCTGGTCTCAGAGAAGAGCTGGTGGGGAAACGTGTCCAGAGATCGTCCGCTGTCCAGCCACGAGGAGAGGGAGGAGAGGAGGTGGTCCTCCATGAATCTTGCAGTGGTGGAGTAACCCAGACAACAGGATATCCGCTGGAGAGCCTTCGGAGAGATAACGAAATAGAAAGTGACTTCCCTCCCTCCACCCCCTCCCCTCCTCTCCCAACCTGTGCAGCCAGTTGTTCGTCGATGCCGTCCCCTACGCCCAGCACAAGATCAGCCACAGCGGCTCTCTCACACGACAGTGACACACAGGCCTGGTACTGCAGAGTTGGCAATCATACTAGCCACTCTGTTCACCGACTCGTCTTCCTGACTCAGGCCATCTTGATCCATCTGAGAAAAGTACAACATTCATGAAAGGTGTATGGGTGCCAAGCAAGTACAAAGCAATGAACGCGGTCAGCCATCATCCATGTGCGCTAAAACCAAGGCATATACAGTATGTTAGTAAAAGTCTATTCTCTTATCGTCTATCATCCAGAGTGCTGACAAGCCGGCAAATGGTAAGCTACAAAGTTACTTATAGCAGCGTTTTAATTATCTCAAGAGGGGAGCAAATCGGTTCTCGAAAATAGGGTTTGAGCAATAGCTCGGGGGGGTGGGGGGCAATGTTTATGGGGGCAAATTTTGGAGACGGGATCGAAGAAAGGATGGATTGGACTTACTGATATCAAGTGAGCCTTTTTGAGCATCTCCTCCACCTCCTGAAACGTCTCCAGCTGCTGCTCTCGTGGGAGCAGTTCGTTGCTACCGGCAACGCGATGTAGGGAGGTCGCGACCTTTGCCATGTGCATGCGGACGCCGTGGTTGGGGTCGTTTATCATACACAGCAGTGCATCCCTCAGAGATACTCCTTCTGCGGGCTGTATCTGGATGGAGAGAGGAGAGGGGGGAGAGAAAGCAATTTATTCTCTCGACGGTCAATGATCAATTTCTGTAAACAGAAACTGGAGGTAAATTTTGCATGGAGAATGTCTATCCGTTCAAGCGCTTACGGGCTTACATAATCCATGTGTACATAGTTTACTAAAACTGCATATTGGTGATTTAAAATTGTGCAAAATTGCTCAGTGCTTATATCAGTTTAGTTGCATGATTCGCTTAGTGCTTCAAATCTGCTCGGTGCTTCGATCAGTTTAGTTATGTGAAAGGTGAACAACGTGACTGGATGAAAATGGCTGACCTGAAGACTTTCTCTTTCTCGTGGAGAGAGAGAGAGAGTCGGGGGCCGCGGCAGCGAGAGTCAGGTAAGCACTGAGGGTGGATGCCAGCTGCAGTCGCACCGGCCAACACAGAGCATTCTCAGTGTACCGAGACCTACATGTGTAACATCCATCATACAGTATATATATGTACGTACCACAGCAGCGATCAGCACATCAGTACAGTTTTATTGTGATTTTTAAAAAAAATTTTGAATTTCAGAAATACATATGTACGTATCTCTCGCGATGTAGCAAAAAAAGAGCACATGGTTTAAGAATTTTTCGCACCAAATGGCAGAGAGAATTGTTCCCAGGTGGGATAAAGTGACGGAATGGGCTCTCTGGACCCACTCTCCCTCCTCCACCTTCTCTTCCTCCCTCCCCCTCTCTCTCCGTGCCCCTCTCGTAATGAGGTGCCAGCTGTTCCAGGAGTTTCAGGCTCTCGCAGAGAACAGGCTGGCTCTTGTGGTGTTGAGTCAGCACTTGACTGGAGAGTATATATATATAGTCATGTGACAGTCACACGATCACTCAAGTGAGAGTCACATGACCAGCCTTACCCAACTAGTTCCACAATATTGTCCAGAAACGCAGTTATTCTCTCACCAGATGCTAAGTATCGACAAATATCGAATGCCTAAAAAGGAATTACGTAACATTACACACACTTTACAACACATGTATTCTGGAAATTTGATGATTTTTATATAGCAGTTTTGATATAAGTAACAATACTATTGGCAACGATTGCCAAATTTAACCAAAACTTTTTGAACATATATAGTCAACAATTACTTACTATTTGAACGTCAACTGGTTTTGAAATCTACAAAAAGACAAAATGGTGTGTATTTCGTAGTAGGATTATAATAATTATACTCTACCTCGCTTCTTTCTAGAATTCGTAGTATGGCCTTTCTTGGATCAAAAATTTCGTCCCTGTTGGTTGGTTTTGGTTCACTATGGTCCCTGACCCCCCCTGGGTGAGATACCACATTGGTCAGTTGGTACCAGCGAATGATGAAAGCAGCTGCTTCCGTCCGAAGGGTGGCTTGGTCTCCAGGCGACAGCATATCTTTCGACAAAACACCAAAACAGAACACCTAAATATCTAATAATTGTGCTTAAAATTAGGTTTTGGCTACACCTGTTGAACCGGTTTGTCCGGTTTCGCCAAGCATCGCAGGATCGCTGTCATTGGTACTGCTTATGTCCATGTCGTCGTCAAAGGCG
This sequence comes from Geodia barretti, assembly GCA_030341885.1. NCBI lineage: Eukaryota > Metazoa > Porifera > Demospongiae > Tetractinellida > Geodiidae > Geodia > Geodia barretti. Next base: position 46,567 of record CASHTH010001151.1, on the reverse strand, counting down.
GAGGAGGGAGGGAGGGAGGGAGTGGGGGAAGGGGAGAGGGGGGAGGAAGATGTGGTGGAGGGATGGTGGGAGGGGCCAGTGGTGGAGGTTGCCATGGAGAATGTGCTACTGGGTCTGGAGGGAGTTTGGGGAGGGAGGGGAGACTGGGGGAGAGGGAGGGGAGGGGAGACAAATGAAAGATATTCACAAGTGACAAAAGGTTGCACTCTCATCGTTTCTAATTGTGTCGAACAAGAGCAACCATCCAGCTTTTTGCTAGATAATCAAGCGAAAATACTGCCTATCCCACCACAAAATTGCCAAATCCCTCTTTTTTGTGCTTACCTGTGATGCACCATGCCCATACATTTTGAATGGACACAGCAGCATTTTCAAGCAAAAATACTCCAAATCGAGCAAATTTGACACATTTCTCAAGCAGAGGTTTATATGCAGGTTGGTAGGTATGCCAAGAGGCTTCTGTGACGTATTGTGTACCATTGAAAAGGTGGGTGCGTGAGTGAAGCATGCCTTCTGAGGTTACACACACATACCTTCCTAATAGCCATCTTGAGGCAAGAGGAGAGGAGGGAGTGGGGGAGAGAGGCAAGCAACACTTCCCTCACCAGTTCAATACTCGCCCCTAGACTCGGCTGACACCTGTATGTACCACACACAAACACACAGAGAAGCTCTCACTACACAACCGGTACGTATAAATATACACATTTACCCAATATAGTATAAAGTGTGGTTTTGAAGCACTTTTCAACTGTATAATGCTTATGGCGCACATACACAGTGATGCTACATTTTTGAAGCACACGCCATCAGATGTATACTAGGAATGCGCACGTGCATATTTTGCCTCGCGCCTGCCAGCCAATGCGTAAACACTCCGACTGAGGCCGCTCGTGCACGCGCTCTACTGACTGCGCGCGAAGCCAGACTTCCTACGAATCTGCGCGCACGGCGGAAGCTAGACTTCCTACGAATGACGGAAGTGACATTCCTAAGTGTGACTAATTGACATTCTTAAGCACGTACGTACGCATATATCGCGAGAATACAACCCGGAGTAGTTGCCTCACGCTAACGCGCTCGGCAATAAAAACAACTGAAGTTAGTGCAACTCAGATAATTTTTTATGGACATACCGACAAAAATTTGATGCGACCTATGAACCACACGGTACAACACGGCTGAACCTCTCTATTTCCGTGTCGGTGGAACGTGAAAATGGGACCCAGAGTCTGGAGTATGGAGATGACCGTCTGGTTGTACTCTGACCTCTCCACCTCGTTCCACAGCTGGTCGGTGAGCCCAGTCGATATCTTCTGCAGCAGGCCCTGAAGTCACACGACAATCGTGTGATGATCACATGATCCAAAACAAGGCAGGAATGTTGGGAGAGGATTGATATATTTACGAAGGTGGCCAAAGTAATAGTATGCCAATTCATTATCCAAACAGGACTTATTACAAAATTCATCATCTATAAGTCTTACTGAAATTGAAATTTACTATTAAACAAATATAGAGCAACTACTTACATGTAGCAAGTTGATTGCTGGGGACTTCCTCATTGTCTCCCCGAGACTCCGCCCACCAACCACACCCACAAGGAACAGGACGTGAACGACGAGGGCACAGTGGTAGGCCTGGGTCTCCATGGCAACCACGAGATGCTGGATCTTGTCCCGAACAGATGCCGCAACCTTTGGAACAAAGCGTGTGTTTACATGGAATAAACAACACACTCGTCAAGATTTTGCTTCTGCGTGCCATGTTTGCGCGAAACCTTTATTTATGAAAAGCTGCTCTTGAGCGATTTTTTCAACAGTTCTGCAAACATTTTGGAACACCATATATAGTGTCAAGAACATTTTTTTACCTCTTCAACAGATATTGGTTGCTGCAGCAGTTTTTCAGCCCTGTTGCCTAGCAACTCCAGTAGCAGTGACATCAGAGCAGGTATTGGTGACTCCCTACAATACAACACACCTGATGAAAACAATACCCTAACCATTGCTATATTTAGAGCAGCTGCACAATGTTACTAAAAATAGTCACATACCACACAGCCCTTACCTGAACTTTCACCTTGAGGTGGGAAAGCTAAAAATAAACTCCAACCCCCACCTGTTAAAACTAACTAAATTTAGCCACTTCTCATCCCTATTATACACACCAGAAAAAAGAAAAATCAACAGAGTTGGAATGAAGGCCAGAGGACGCGCGCCCACGGTACCCCTACAATTTACAAGCAACATGTACATGCCTACAAGTTGTACAAGAGGTGTAACATTATCAGATACATGTTCATGTACATGTACATGTACCTGCAATAGACAACAGGCTCCGCACTATCCCGTGCACCTTGGACTTGTATTGGCTGCAAAAAAACACACAATCCAAACAATCATCTTATGTATACAGCAGGAAGTTTGGTGGGAAATTTTTTTTATGGCCAGATACTAAATTTTTGTCAGTTATTTGGGCTGCAACCTGCAAAGATTTTCCCCTGGGAATTTGTTTTTCCACCTCAAAAGTTCCCACTATACAGTATACTGGGTTTCTAACTGTGTGAAAGGTCGATTCGAGGTAGAGTTGTTCGATGTCCCTCCATTGGTGGTCGATTGGTGTCTCAGGGAAATTTAGAAGTTCCCTAATCTTGTCCCGAATGCTGTATATAGAAGGCAAGGAAATGGGACGTTTCCACTAGCAGCGAAGAAAAAACATTTAGGTCATAGGAGAATGCACGAGGACACCTTTTCTTTCCAACAGTTCTTGCATGCAATTTAACCCTGAGACCTCACCAATACGGACACTTATGTACATGTCACATAGGTGTCTGGATTAGAGAGGTTCCAATGTAGTGTTTCCTAATGCTACATGCAGACATGTACGGTGCACTTTACAAGTACAAATCTACTTATATACCCCTGCTCCTGGCATGTAAGATTATGGGGTAGCTTACCCACCACAATCGACTGACATATCCCATATAAACATCCTCCCACGGTATAGGGTTACTATGACTATCGGCCATATGCTACTTACACCATACGTATGTACCTACGTATAGCCCACCCATACATTGCTGTCTGTAGTAAAGAGATGTTGCCGAGAGTTCATGCCTTTTGCTGTGTCTTGCTGCGTGTGACGCTGTCCTTGCACCTCACTGCATTATGGGCTATCTGACCGCCGCCACACATGTGCACTCTGGACACCGCTGCCCCCTCCACATTAACCGTGCTCCCATTTAACCCCATGCCCGCATGCGTAATCATCAGCGCATGCGCCATGCGCAACTACCAATCAGGAATGACTGTGCAACCTACGTGTAGGTAATACAGTATAGAGTGTAGTACATACATACATACATACATACGTACATACATACATACATATTATATACATACATACATACTACATACATACATATATATACATACGTACATATTATATACATACATACATAATACTATACATACATACCAATGAAGGGTCCAATTGGCAGATAGACGTGCACACGCAGCTACACAAACGTCTATTGAGCCAGGAAATGTGGCGCTGGATTACAGACGACGACCACCGTGGCACACCTCCACCCAACCTCGTATCGAAAGTGAACCGATTTTGTACCCTACGACACATGTACACATCCGTAGCGCTAGGCAAAACACTTCAAGACGATGTCCTATGTCCACCTTTTTCACTTGCAAAGTATACACCGCCACAACAACAACACATGTATGCGCTCTACACGAATTTCTGCAGTGCTAGGGTTGAGGTGAAGAATGGAGGCACTCACGCATAAATGATACAAAATGTGTTGCTAGAAACTTTTCACAAGCAATTAAAAAGTTGCTACGATAGAAAATTACTCAGTTTCTTGTCTCTCGACAATTATAATGCTGTCATGGTGCTTAGCTTATTGTCTACCACTCAACGTGTTGTTGCACGTTGAGATAATTTATGGTAGCTTGTTGCCTTGAGTACTATCATGGTCCTACATATAAACATACTGTACGTGTGGCCACATAATGTATGGAACCTCAGTTTTGGGTAGCCAGGTTTATCGCTGAGTGAGCAGCCCCCACAGAGAGGACAGGCTTGACTCGTGCCAAATGTATTGACCGCTCAAGTCTACTTGACTCGGCCCAACTCACCCAGAAAAACAAAGCCATCTACTGTACTACTCGATTTAACACTCTCTTGTAATGACTTGACAGAGACACTGTTTTTTCCAAAGAGAGGGCAACACCTTAGTTGTTACATATAATACACACGACATTGTATGTAGCATACTGCTTTTTCCTCTATTACGCAATGCATACATAAAACCAACACACTAACAGTATATTAAAACAATAGGTTTCTAACACAATGTAAAGTGCAATTATGGTTATCAACGCTGTGCATACGGTCAGTATACGCATAATACCATGATACTGGATGGATGTTGCAATATTTACATAGCCCTGCGTCATCAGCGCTAGTCAAAACAAACATAGGGTGCATGCAGCCCACACAAACCCTCTCAGGGTGTGTTTCATTTCACATGCTATTCCCAGATAAAGCCAACATGCTTTGAACAGAAGCGACTAGACGACAAGATCAGGGCCTACGATAAATTACATCATGTTACACAAACAACATGCAAACATACAGGTAAACACATTCCCATTACATAACATTACATGGTCGACATGCGCAACATACAGGTAAACGCGGCCCATTACAAGTCTCCTGTAATGACCTCGTACAGGATGCATGTACATGCTAACTAGTGTACAGGGTTCTGACATGGTAACCTAAATGAACTTGTACATGGTTTCCCACCATAACCACGTGTCCAGTAGTATTAATGTGTACGTATGCATGTGCGCAGTGCATGCGTTTGACCAGCCTAAGAAATGCGAGTTAAGACAGGTATTAAACAGCTAAGCAAAGTGTACAATATTAGAGGGGTTCCAGTTTAGATATATAGCAAATGCTTACATAGACACCCACAAAAATGCAAAACTTTCACTTATGGTATGAAACAAGAATGAAAACCAAGTAGTCGAAAACAAACTGCTAGCTCGAGAATTTTCTTTCGTGAGGAATAGTAAAGCCCAGGGTTTTACCCGGCAATTTTCCCAAGTGTAATGCAACTATGTACAGTAGAACGTCTGAATATGGGAACCCCTGGGGACATTTAAAGTGTCCTTTATACAGAGGTGTCGCTTGTTTGAGTTAGTAGTATGGGGTAGAATAAAGATATAAAGAGACGTGTCCTTTATTCAGAGAGTCCTTCTGCCAAGTTTTGACTGTTAGTAATATGTACTAACCTGGATGGGAGACGGTGTGACGTCAGGTGAGGCTGTTGCAGTACCGAGCAGGATCTCTGGGTCAGGGACACCAGTAAATGAGCACCCAGAGAGACAGACGGCCTGCGTGTGTGTGCATTTACAATCTCACACCGTTGAGTCAAGTAACACACATGACACGCTTACATACCTTCCAGAGCCGAAACCCGATGTCGACGTCGCATGATTAGGAAGATGAGGGAAGAATACTTCACCAATTTGCCCAACTCTTCCCTCTCCTCTCCCCTCCTCGCCTGATCCCGTAACAGAAGGAACGAGAAAGTTTAGCAGCTGGACTCTGAGTGGATAGGGCCAGAGCGACGTGTGAGAGGGTGAGGGTGTGATTGCGGTGGAGGAGGAGGGGGAGGGGGAGAGGGGACCTAGAGACTCCGGGAGGTGGTGGTTGGAGACGAGCGAGGCCAGTAGAGATACAAGTGGCCTGTGGAGAGAATTGGGAGAGAATAGAGAGATCAGTCCGTGAGGGAGAGAGAGAAGAGATGAGAGAGAGAGAAAGGAGCTGGTTAAAGGGAAAAAGAGGAGGGAGAGGGGGTAAAGAAAAGATAGAGAGAGAGAGAGAGAGAGTGGAAAAAAGGGAGGAGGGAAGAAAAGAGAAAAGGGAGGAGGGAAGAAAAGAGAAAAGGGAGGAGGGAAGAAAAGGGAGGAGAGGCGAGAAAGTAGTAAAAATGAGAAGGCCTCAATTAGTTGGTGTTTTGGCTTGAACGACAATCAAATTCAGCCAAACAAACTGCGGAAACCAATACGTGGTTCCCAACACACAACTGGTGCTCCGTAGAGACCAGAGCTTGTCGAGTCAGGCTGTTTACGGGAAAGGGAGGCTAATGAAGATGAATGCCGGCTAATTGTTTTGTCACTCGATCCTTTCCCACCGCTCGTGCCAACACACACACACACGCTCGGGCATGCACACACAGAATAAGCAACTCCACACCTACAATGGCTATACTGTTATATACAAGGAGAGCAGGAATAAAATATGCAACATAATATGACCATATAAAATATTTATCATTCCAGTTTTAACTTTGATCTTTTGAAGATATGCCACGCTCCTAAATTCAGTTACAATGGTATTTGTGTATGTGTACATATCTCTTCCCCATTACACAGTTGTACCTCCTGGGGTGATTGACAGCTCGGCTCATTAGTTTCCATGGTTCCCGGTCCGTCTCAACTAGCTGTTGCTATGGAAACAACACATGTATATAACACCCATCGTTAAAGAAGTAACTAAGCGGAAAAATCGACACAGTAAGGGAGTGAAAAACTTAGTTATAAGCAGAATGAGGTCATCCCTAATACTAAGTACTACTGTGATACACTTAGTGATGTTTGAAGGCTAAATGCAATAAAGAGATACTATCGCGTGGGGCGTATCAAAGCAAGGAGTGGAACCCATATAGTTTACATACAAGAGATGTATATAGTAAACACTCGGTGTATATGCACACAGACCTCCACTAGGGCAGTGAGCAAGGAGTAGCCTTCCTCCTCCGCATTTCTGACACCCACTGATCTGACAGAGAGAGAGGAAAACACCAACTCGCGATAACACCCTTCTAATAATTACCACAGCTAACTCAAAATGGTGAAGGCACAAAATATGGACTGACACAAAAATCTGTGAATATATATGTAGACGACAACAACAACAAATAGCCTCAGGCACTTTTACTTCTTCACTCTTCCAACTTGCTAACTATACTACACATCTTTCTTCTCCCTCTCTCTTCCCCCTCCCTCCCTCCTCCCCTCTTACTTGAGAGTGGCGGTCCAGACTTTGGTCCAGGAATTGCGGACGACAGTGGCGAGGGGAGAGTGGTGAGGGAGGGAGGAGGGGAGGAGGGGGAGGTGGGCGGAGGAGTGGAGAGCCAGGACGCGGAGACAAGTGAACAGCCATGGAAGGCAGTCAGGTCTGTAGTTCAGAAACATTTCATTCTCAGGACAATAAAAGTGTGCTTAATAAAATTTTAAAAAAAGCTTCATTACATTACAAAATGTTCCCCTCTTCAGACCTATATTTGTACCGTTAAGCCACACACCTATACCATAGTAAAGCTACGATAACTCCAGCCTCATTAGTAAAGCTATAGGCTAATTCTAGCGTGGCTCAAGGCAGGAATCAATGGATGTGTTTGACACAAAACCTCTTGGCTTCGCAGAGGATCTTGGTCAGCTGTGACAGTAAGTGAGGGCCTTCTTCAGCGGAGAGAGAGCCAGACCATTTGGCCACCAGCCAGCATATCAGCTGGAGCCTGTGTGTGAGAGGGGGGAGGGAGAGAAGGGGAGGGAAAATACTCTGTTGTGTTACGGAGGTCTGCGCATCCACCTCTAGAGATAGTCCATTTTTACATTATGTGTGTACCCTTGTGTGTATCTGTTTCGTCTATCCTATGTAGAGCCCCCCTCTCTCTTTCTTTATGTAAAAGGAGAAAGGAGATAGATATAAAAAAAGAGGGAATGAGAGAAAGAGAGGTTAGAGGCCTGTATACCAGATCATAAGAGAGGGGCTGTCAGCGTTAGCAGCAAGGCCGTCCTCCAATCTGGACCAACAGGTTTGGGTCTTCCGCCTCTTGTCTGCCACGGAGCGGAATAACCAGTTTTAAAAACCAGTCAAACCTGTTTACTGCCTACGTACCTCTATGTCTGATGTCAGTTGAAGCCGACTGAGTATTGGAGTCATTTCTTTCATTCCTAATGTACATCACCTGGCGGCAAAATGAACTTAATATCCTCCTTCAAAACGAATTTATACACCTGATACTCTGCAGTGAAAAGGGCCACGTTGGGAGCATGAAAACTGACAATTTGTTCGTCTGGCTTCATAATAATATGTAAGGTGAAATGGCCTGTACTAACACAATTGAGCGGACCAGCTTAAAATTGCAAAAGTGGCGAAAAATCAAATGACTTATATCCTCTTCAAACGAATTATACACCTGATCTCTGCATGAAAAGGGCCACGTTGGGAGCATGAAAACTGACAATTTGTTCGTCTGGCTTCATAATAATATGTAAGGTGAAATGGCCTGTACTAACACAATTGAGCGGACCAGCTTGAAATTGCAAAATTGGCGAAAAATTCAAATAGTGGCATAAATTGCAGCTCCTCAGATAGGTTCTACACACTTGCACAGTTTGCAAGCATTTGTAGTAAGCCATTAGCATAATAATAGATATTATGCACACTCCGCCATCTTACATACAATATACCACGCTTGCAGTTCGCACACGTATACACACAATATGTGCCCATAGTTCGCAATTAGTCACAGTAAAAATCCCACAAGCTCATTGAAGACAGGCCAAACGCGGTTATCGCCGCAAGCTTTGCACGTGCTGTGCAAATTTGGGGCAGCGTTGCAATGAGGTACAACGTAAAATGGACTTAATTTGCATTACTGCTGTATCATGCTACACCGCTAGGAAAATATAGTTTTTTTAAAAACGCAAAACGACACATTTTCTCGTTTCTTATTAACCCAGGGATATGAATGTTGACTGACATTGAGTCTTCAATTTTAGGGTATAATTATAAATTATCATCAATCAGTTAGTTTTCACTTGGGGGAGGACTAACCTGATTAGTGACGTCAGTGGCCAAATCAATTAGAGCAGGTTTCAACCCACTTTCCCCCTTCCTGTAGATACGCACAACTTTGTTGAAACAATCCACATACAAACATATATTACTCTCTCCGTAAAAATGAGAGGGGCTAAGTTATATATATACCCGGTCCACTGGAGTCTACTCTTAATGTCGGCCATGACCGTTGAAAAATAATCCACATACAAACATATATTAAGCACTCTCTGTAGAAATGAGAGGGGCTAAGTTATATATATATGTACCCGGTCCACTGGAGTCTGTGGGAGGCACTCTCAATGTCGGCCATGATCAGGTCATAGAGCTCCTCCAGGTTCTTCTGTTGGTGAAAATTAGGGAAGATGGGAGGAGGGGGGGGAGAGGAAGTGGGTGTAAGGTGAACGTAAAGAGGAAGAGATGGGAGTGAGGGTGAGGGTGACGGAAGGGAAACCGACCTTCCATTTGACGTCACTGACTGCCCACCCGCCACAAGAGTCATGATGGGCCCCACATGGATGATGAACTTTGACCTGAAACCTACACAACAACAACAACGAGGTCAACTAAAGAGGTGGCAAAAACATAACTACACCCAGCATAGGTTTTAATAGCATAATATAAATCAGAGTGCATGCAGTAACTCTTAAAGAGACCCATGTATACCTGAGGAGAGAGATAAGTTGTGCCTCAACTGCTGGCTGGCAGTGGCCCCAAAGATGGAGGACGGTGGGCAGGACATCTTCCCCGAGATTGCAGAGCCGGCCGCGAGAGTCCTGCGCCGCAGTCGTGCAGTAGGTGGAGAATGAGAGGAATAGATTTTCGAGAATCTTAGGTTTCTTCTCTTTCCTGCGATGGAAAGAACAAGAGTTGACATGGTAGATGGATGACTGGAAGAATGGTAGAAATACATACAGGCCAGGAGGGGAAGAGAGAGTATGTTATAGGGGAATGGGGAAGACCAGGTTTTGTCTGAGAGGTATAGCTCAGTTTGCTGAAAGACAAGCATTTGAGAAGTCCCCTCACCCGATCCTAGGCATGGCCCTGGAGAAGAAGGCGAAGAGAGTGGCTCTGTCGATGTCGGACTGAGAGGAGGAGAGAGAGAAGAGGGAGAGGAGGACGCGAGAGAGAAGGGTCTTGTCGCAGGAGGCAGACGACGAGAGGAACAGACTGCTGTAGAGAGATGTTAGCTCTGTCGGGAGAGAAGAGATGGGAGAGAATCAGCAGAACCATTGGTACAGTAAACATAGGGTGCTACAGACAAGAAAATATGCAGAATAAACTTAAAGTTGGAGGTCATGGAAAGATGAAACTCAAAACACAATTGTTAAAATTATTTTCTCACAGAGTATATAAGCAGAGTACTGAATATCCAATACAAACAGACTTCCATTTTAGAGAGACAATATGAGGTGGGGGTGCTTGTAGGACAAGGGTACGTGGGAAATATGGGAAACACAACATTCCAAGGAGGCTGAAGCAGCAACCACACACACACAAGTATTACAGCTGGTCAGAGTTGACTCAACGGCTGAGTAACCCTAGCAACATGGGGACATCAAAGAGCACGCTGACTCACAGGGATAAGTGAAAACAACAGCCCAAGCTGTCAGTGGGCACATACATACATACTACAGCCACTAGTGCACTGACAGCAGAACAGACTTATAAAGGCGTCCGTGTTGCCACTGCTGTTATGTCATACTAAAGGCTTGGAAGTGTTGCGAAATTGAAACCACTCTGTGTGGCCGTGCCTTAGAAAACACTCCTTGAGGGTTTGTACGCAAACACGAGGGGAAAAGCACATGCTCGCATGCTTTCTTTCCCAACGTGCCATTGTCTTCCTATATTTTTCTCTTTTTCCTTTTCCCCACTGACTCTCTATGCCGTTCTTTTGTGATTCTTCTTCCCCTATTTCTCTCTCTCCCATACCTCTCAGTTGGTAGCTATGAGCACACTTTTGCCTTTCAACTTGTGCATTTGCTCGTTCTTCTGTCTCTCTCCTTCTTACCAACTCACTATTTTCAGAAACCTAGACATCTTCTCTCTTTCCACTCTGTCTCTCTCCTTCTTACCAACTCGCAAACTGGACATTTCTTTTCACTTCTCTCTTTATATCTAATCTTGCATGGACCTGTCTCTCCCTTTGGCTACTCCCTCCCTCCCTCCCTCCCTCCCTCCCTCCCTCCTTCCCTCCCTCCCTCCATCTCCCGTCTCACCGTTCCAGGAGGAGGCTGAAATCTGAACCACGTGGTGAGGCTTCTGCAGGACATGGTGCAGTAGAATCTGGCTGTAGTCCCCGCACAGCCACACCACCATTCTCGGACTCCGAAGTACTGTCAATATATGCTCCACTACTTCCCCTACATTCATATGGTGTCCCCCTGCAGGAGGAAAGAAGAAAAAAGAAAAAAGAAACTGGAAGAAATGCAGCGTATAACTATTTTTTGGCGAGCGAAGGAAGAGCAGTAAATTTTTAGCTAGCGGGTGTATTTAGAATGACGTAGAACATTACGGTATGTGCAGTGTGGCGGTGCGGGTCAAAACATATAAATAAAGAAAATCACTCATTCACACGACAGGTGGGCTCGCTTCGCTCACCAATTATTTAGCGACCCCAGAGCCCGAAGGCAATTATACAAGACATTAACCGCTCTAAATATTTGTCCGTCCCCCCACACACGCACAATCGGACCGGGGAGTTGTAACAGCAAAACACTCGATCAGTCAACCACACACGCAGATCTTTTTTCAACTGCACTGCACAGGAATGCGCCATCTCAGATTAAACCCAGGTGCACACACATGTGGTGTGTCCACAAATTGAATTACCCAAGTCACGAGAGATCCAATGGCCCATAGTTAGTATCTGCTCAGAGAGTATAATTACATGTACATAGACTTAGCTGCTGTGGTCACTAATATGAAGGTAGGTATATATATACTTACAACTTCAAAGAAATACCTAAAGAGCTCTACCACCTATAACATGTATACATGTATATACACACATGTATACATGGATAAGTACTATATAGGAATGTGCTGCTTGTAATAACTATTGATCTTTTCTGGAAGTAGACTACCCACAGGTGGATCACAAACAGGACACAATATAGCAATGGAGAGGAAACTCCACAAGTGCCGGAAGGGTGTTAGAAAGTCAATCCCAATTAGTGTGCTGATGGGGCAAAAACGGACTAGTGCATACTTACTTGCACAGAGCACAGACTAGACAGAGAATAGAATATTAACATGTTGCCACACACACACACACACACACACATTTGCGCAATAAATGCCCCATGTAATCAAAACAACGATCTACACGAACTGTACAAGTATAGCGAAAAATTTACAAGAAAACAGGAAACAGTATACAAGTGCATGTACATTCTGTGGACATACATGTAAACTAGTGTCTGCATGTTTACTAGGGGCGTTGCCATTGGTCACAATGGTGTTAGTGTGTTATCCCAGCAAGCAGCCACACACACACACACACACAATAGACAAATCTGTGACATGCACACAGCTGCTGTAGCATCCAATTTCCCAGTTGAATTGCGCAAGAGATTTTAGTAGTGAGCTCATCCTGTCGCCATGGTGACTATCTCCATACACGCTGCTTACGTACAATGACCAAATAAGCCGATGTGGAATGCACTGAAGCACACCACTGATGGGGGTACAATAAAGTATGCAAATGAGGTAGCTTGGAAACAACACATCTATCTATACCCAAGACAACTTAACCTCCTAAAGAGAGTTGCCCTGGATGGGATCCTAACCTACAACAATGCAGTTTAGCCAGAGCATGCACTCTACCCCCTGAGCTATACCATGGCAACATGCTAAACATGGAATGCTTCTAGAACGCTCTATCCACCCACACACACATAATTCTACAGAACATGCTGGTAAACAGGTACTGTGCATGATCAGCTCCCAAGCCAATAATACAATAGTGGTGATCACCTTGCCAACCGGACTGAAGTATCGCGTGGGAAAACAGGGGACGCACGCACAAACACACAAGGACACACGATACCGTTGATCAACTGACTTCAATATCTAACAGAATGCATAGGAACTGAAGAACTATCCCCAGTTGTACCCTTTTTTCCTTTCGTGGGAAAACAGGGGACGCACGCACAAACACACAAGGACACACGATACCGTTGATCAACTGACTTCAATATCTAACAGAATGCATAGGAACTGAAGAACTATCCCCAGTTGTACCCTTTTTTCCTTTCGTGGGAAAACAGGGGACGCACGCACAAACACACAAGGACACACGATACCGTTGATCAACTGACTTCAATATCTAACAGAATGCATAGGAACTGAAGAACTATCCCCAGTTGTACCCTTTTTTCCTTTCGTGGGAAAACAGGGGACGCACGCACAAACACAAGGACACACGATAACGTTGATCAACTGACTTCAATCTAACAGAATGCACGTCTCAGGTATAAGCAAATGGAAACTGGAGCTGGGTTTACATATGTGCTATATACAACAGAGTGGGAACCTTATATATACATGAGAAAACATTCGAGAGATGTCAATACATGATACTGTTTATCACTCGGGGGACCTCAATATAGGGAACCACATTTCAGGCAAACATAGGGGATACGGTATAGCAGGGAAATTTTGAGTGGGGAAATTTTTTAAAGATTCAGTGGGCAAGTAAAAATTTTCAAGTCCTGTCAACCTACTATTCATTATGTCCCTTGGAACAAATTCTTGCAGAAAAAACCAACAAGGTTGGTTCTCATAGTACAGTAATTATGAAATACCCCTTCCAAAGATTTTCCTCTGTATACGGGATTTGGAATTACACCTCGAATTAGGCAAAGGAGGTATATAGTAAGGACATGTTTGCTATTCCAAGTGGCCTGTTTGCACACTTTTTACCACCTGTGCAAACCTGTAATCAGATTGAAGAGCTCTTGAAAACATCTCAAGAGTATTATTTAGACTGCGTGTGTGGGCATATTTGTGTACTGTGCAGCAAACACGTGCTAAATACACCCAAGGGTGAGGCGATATGCCGACAAAGGAGAGAAAAGTGTTTGTTTGGATCACTTTTCTGACTTCTCAGAGTTAGCGTGTGGTGACTTCGGACTCTCGGCAGTGCCTGACAGGGATCGCAGGTAACCATGGCTCAAGTGGCCTCTCAAGAGCTTGCTCTTAGTAACGAATTAACACTTCCCAGCCAACGCAACAGAAGCCGGGCACTTATACAATTTGCATTTATTAGCTAGCCTATTTCAGGAAGATGATCTACCTAACAGGCTGGTGAAACAGCTCGTGTCCAGTACACTACGCCCTGAGCTACACTCTTAACTCCATACTACTGTATAATCCCAATATACCAAGTACATACATATACTAAGTACTACTGTACTTAGTGCTGAAACTTGTACATACCCTATATACCAAGTACATACATATACTAAGTATTAGTGCTGAAACTTGTACATACCCTATATACCAAGTACATACATATACAAAGTACTACTGTACTTAGTGCTGAAACTTGTATATACATAGTACACACAGCATGGTAGACTCTGAGATCATACACAATTACGACAGACTATAATAGTGTAATTCATGAGGGTTTCGTGGACAAGGGTGTACTAGAGTCATTGTTACCCGGCTTCATGGTTTGGTACTATATATATACTCACGTTTGTTGGCAGCTCTGATATATGACCTCAGCATGTCAGACATGTCCTAGAGAAAGAGAGAAGAGAGAGAGGGTGGAAGGGAGAGGAAAGGAAGACATGGCAACACAGTTTGGTACACTGCTAGAGGCATTATTAGGCCATTGTAAGCAACTACCCTCACAACACCTCAGGTGGTATATTTCAAGAGTTTAGGGTAAATCCCAGGGGCTTCCCCTTCTGTGTGAATTTCATATAATTATACCAACCAGGTCTGTATTGTTATTTAGTGTGTGGGTATATAATGGCTGAGACACTGGCTGGGAGAGTATGGGGTGGTATTCGTGTCAGTATTCAAACGTCGATTTTGCCGAGGCATTTCCGTTTTGCCGCGGCAATTGCCCCGGCAAAACCTGGGCCGAAAAATCCGGGACATTTGCCGCGGCAAGAATAACTAGCTGGGCCATGTTCAATCGTGTCAGTATTCTTGTCGTTGCCGGGCCTTTTGCCGCGGCAAATTGCCATTTGCCGCGGCAATAGACCAGTTTCACACTCACAGTGGGCGGAGATAATTGAACGTGACGTCACATCCGGAGTCCCGTTCTGGCTCCAGCAATGTATTGAGAAACTGGAACCGTCAGTACTTAGAGCGGCGCAGCACGTAGCTCTTACGGTATGCTCTATTTATAAGTTACTTTTGCGATATTGCAGTAACTGTAGTAAATGCGTGAGAAAAAGAACGGACGCTCTAACTTGTTCCTAAGAGCTACGTGCTGCGCCGCTCTAAGTACGGACGGTTCCAGTTTCTCAATACATTGCTGGAGCCAGAACGGGACTCCGGATGTGACGTCACGTTCAATTATCTCCGCCCACTGTGAAACTGGTCTATTGCCGCGGCAAAAGGCCCGGCAACGACAAGAATACTGACACGATTGAACATGGCCCAGCTAGTTATTCTTGCCGCGGCAAATGTCCCGGATTTTTCGGCCCAGGTTTTGCCGGGGCAATTGCCGCGGCAGTTTAATTTTGCCGCGGCAAAACGGAAATGCCTCGGCAAAATCGACGTTTGAATACTGACACGAATACCACCCCATAGGAGAGTGAGTGGGAGAAGAGAGGTAGGAGGGGAAAAGGAGTAAGAGAGAGACAACCACAGCCATGGAGTACACACATATATTATTATGTAGTAAACACAGTAGCTATTATAGGAAGACTTCATTCTGTTCCCAGGCTCTCTATGAGATAACCGATGAACCCTCGTGAAATTTTCACAAACAACCTGGACTCCATTGACAACACAACAACTCTTGCAATTTCATCCACGAACAGAGTCCATGAATGGAGAAAGAGGTTTTTTTTTTGCAGTCGATAGTATCCCAGTCACAGGCGAAAATATGGTTTTGGCGACAAGATTCACGCCGGCTCACCTTCTTCCTTGTGGTGATGGTGGAGCTACTGCGAGATTTCTCCTCCATTTTAGCCACCGCATCGCCCTCCTTCAGTATGTAGCCGACGACGTTCCGGAAGAGGGAGGACCAGGTCAGGGGTGACTGGCCGGCACCATGTTTGGACTTGGTCGTCTGAACGCCTCTCGTGCTGGCCGTTATGTAGTCAACGATGGGGGCTGACTCTAGCAGCTCGCGGAGGGCCGTGGCACTTTTCTGGAGGGTATAATGCCAGTACATCCAGTATATACATCATGAAGGTTTGTTTGAACTTTACATCAGCTAATACACATTATATATCATTGCAACAGAACTCCTGTGAACTATTGACATATCAGTTTCATACGGACACTTGCTGCACGACCCAACCAAATCCCTACAGCGGGGTTTTGCATTCGTCTCTTGTCATTCTAACGGAGTCGGAATGAGTTGTGTCGCGCATGCCTGAAACGCACAGGGTATATTCTGCATCGATCGGATCTTTCTAGGCTGGAACGGGACGAGATATCGCATGCTAATGGACGCCCGGACCTTTCTCTCTGTTATCTTCTCCGAGATGATCCCTCGATGAGCAGCAAACAGCTCGCTTAGGTCCATCTTCGCCATCTCTCCAAAAAGCAGCTGTCGACCTTTGTACTTTACACGTGACTGTAAGCGCGCATGCGGTTATGAGATAAGCGCATAACTATTATCACATGTATACAAGGCTCACAATAAACAAACAAACAAACGAAAGGGGCTTTTTACAGAAACAAAAAAGAGTCGAAGAAAAAGGTGTGATGATGTCGGCAGATGATGATGATATACAGTGTCAGACTGGAGAAAACAGAGTGCAGGTGGTGAGTGGTGATGTGTGTGCATTAGGTCGCCTCATGAGTGTCCTCTGGAGGTGCAGTGACTGTGTCGTGGATTTCCTCTGTAAGTGCCAGTGTTTCCCCTTGTCTCTCTCTCACCAAACTTGTATTCTGGGCACTTTGTTCAGCCGCAGTAGCAGTTCTTCCTCCGGAGGTTCTTATATCTTTCAGCACGTAAAGAATCTCTTTGAGAAATCCCCCCGTGTCAGTTTCTGGATGTGTGCCGTTGTTGTACGGAGGTGGCAGTTGTTCGGGAGGCTGAGGTGATTGCTGGTGAGGGGTTTGAGATGAATCCTGATTGCGTGGTTGCTGGTAGAGCGGGGGATGGGGTCCCGGACTTTGACGAAGCTCGGGTGCTGCGGCAGTTTGTACTTCAGCGGCTTCCATTACCCGACCTGTGGTGTGATTTTGGTCTGAGTTGGTCAAGACCGAAGAGAGTCTTGGCGGGCTTTCTGTGGCCGACGGAGTGTGGCTTGCTGAGAACATTCCGTCCGGACTGTCAATGTTTGTCCGGGCTTTCGAACGAACCAACTGCGCGCACCCCTTCATATTCCCCCGCCACTTGTTCAGGGACACATTTACCGTTAGTATCGGCCCCAGGACCAATTCCGGGAATCCTCCTACGACTTTATTTTCGTCAAACACCCACACGTCTATGAATTTCTGAAGTACTTTGGAAGGGAAGAATCGCGTGTTGAAGTCCCTCAAGAGTTCCCAAGCCGTTTCGTTCGCCGTGCGGAGTTCCTCTCGACTTACGTGGCGAACGAGATAGAAAAACTGGCAGTTGTCCTTCATTATGAGGGCAGTTAGTTGGTGAGCATTTTTTTTAGCACTCTCAGGGATGGTTCCGGGGTTACCATCGTAAAGTAGATCCGCCAGTTCGTCACCGTCGTGGCCACAGGTTAGAACACAAATGCGTTTGTGTCACTCTGGGTGGAGAGGAGTGTCCAGTTAAAACTTGATAAAAAGGACACACCTTGAGGACATCAAATTCAACGCGGAGATCATGGGACGTAAGTGCCGACTGCGCGCTATAGCGTGAGCAACTACGACTCCGGGTTGTATCTCGCGCTATATGCGTACGTACGTATGTCGTCCGACATTAGTCACGCTTAGGATGTCAACTAGTCACCACCAAAAGGAATGTGTAATCTTCCGCTCCATGCGCGCAGATTCGTAGGAAGTCAGGCTTCGCGCGCAGTCAGTATGAGCGCGCGCACGCGGGACACTGTGCAGTGCCTGGCAGCGCGAGACGGAAAAATCTATGTACGTGCGCATATTCTATAAGTAATAATACTATGCTAGTATGGGTGGGATGTCCTTTATAGAGATTGTCCTTTATTCAGAGGGTCCTTTTTCAGAGGTTTCGGTGTATACAGACACAGATAAAAGCTTGCTGTACAGCTGAGTCATGTAATGACATCATTATGACCTCACTCAGGAAGGGAAACTCGCGGTACATGAATATGCTCACCAATTTCTTCTGTTGTGTCTTTCGGCTGTTCCACCGCGGCTTCTGGATCACTTGGAGAAACATGAGAAAGCACGGTTTCTGAGATAAGAAATATGATGTCATCAATTATGACATCACAACCAAAACAAACTATAGCCTACCTGTTGGAGGCCTTCTAATGGTCTTGAACCATTCGGGGCGCTTCAAAACAAGAATAACGGCTGCAAGAATAACGGCTACCAGAAATCCCACTCCAATGATAGTGGAAGCTATCACGATTCCTGCGATTGCTCCAGCTGAAAAAAAACATTAGCACAATGGCTTTAAAAATTCTGGGGTTAGAGACTTAAAAAGAGCAGCGTATGGCACTCACCTAGAGCACTAATCGGAGTTATAGTATGGAATACTTATTATACTAGTTGAAAAATGGATCTAGTAATCTTGTTGTATCAGCTGATGAGGCACTTGTAGACAAACATCTTCTTTGCCAAGAGAAGGAATGCATGTCAGACAGGCCCTGAACAACATGTTCGCTAACAAGGCACACGTTTTAGCAAACCAAACGATGGTGCTTGTCTAAAAGCGTGTACAGTGAGTGACAAACAGTAGGTTAGCGTCATTCATTAGCTGTTACAGCACTGCTAGCCACTGATAAACTCAGTAACCACGTGCAGGGCTGCTACAACAGTGTGCTTCAGTCGTGCTTACCGCTCAATCCGCCGTTTCCAGTCGGAGTATTGGTTGAGTCTGTTCCTCCTAAAGTGGGAGAGGGAGAGAGGGGGAGTGCGGGGGAGGGAGTGGGGTAATGTTTGTCACACAAGCAGCTGCTATTCCGTACATACATACCACACACACCCACATCAAATTCTAGTAGAGGTCCAAAAATAACTCAAAAGCATTACATCATAGGATGAATAGACTAGATGTATATATGCAAAGTGGTATATACTGTGAAGGAAAAGATTTAGGACAATGTATACCTAACATTCTAGTCGGTAGTGATCACCCTAGCAACCCAGTCATTCTATCATACGCCCCCCTTTCAGGGTGTATACATGTACATATGTAACTAAATGGACATATTACTGTGCAAGTGTGTGTAAAACTTGTGACTCCCTCCCCCCTACCACACTAGGGGAGAACCTACCCAGGAAGGTGCAGTATGAAATCACTTCCTACTAGCAACTATACTCTGAACAAAGCATTCTTCTTGAGCTGGAATTTTAATCGTACCTGATGTGGGCGTTGGTGTCTGCATGGTGGTCGACGACGTAGTGGCAAATCCTGAAAAATTTTAAGTTGAGTTAAGGGTACATGTATAACAAAGATGCCAGGTGTAGATTCTTATTGTGCAATAAGTATCTGCGCAGTTATTTGACTTACGGGCGATGGTTATGACTTGAGCAGAGTCTTGCAGTTCGCTGTCATTGCAGTTGCCTGGTACGGCGACAATTCGAATCGAGGGACTATCCTCAAAGAGCAGGTCAACTAAATCCCCCTTCGGGGATAATTTCAGGTTCCCTGCTCGTAAGAGTCCCTCATCCAAGTCAAAAGTGTTGCAAATGCCTTCCAACGATGTTGTATCGAACACTAGAGATCCCTCAATGAGTGTATATGTGTTCCCTTCGACTTTACACACTTTATAATCGAAGATGGAGACAGTTTTGTTGTCTTCGCTCAGCACTAAAACAGACAGGATAGGAAGAGGCAGTTCATCAACTGTGTAGGTGGTCTGGAGGGGTCGTTGGTCAGCCAGGTTCAATCCTGTTGGATCTGGGCCAGCAATAGAAGAGAGAGAGGAGAGAGAGTTATTTGTCAAACAGAAAAATCTTTGACATTTACTTACAGAATTGAAATAGAAAGCGCCTCTCCACTGTTCCAATGTTCAGGTAAAAGAGCCGGTTCTCCGGGGCAATCACTGCGTCCTCATCGATGAAAAACTTTACGAAGTACTTGTCGTCTTCTGCAAGTATGCATGAATTTCTCAGTACACCAACGTCGGCTTGCTGCTGCACCGCCTCCACTTCCACAGCGCCGCTTCCACCGAATACGCCGCTGATGTTTACGTAGAACCTCTCCCGCGAACGCAGGTAGTACGTAGATTTAGCGTTTAGCTTCGGAATGTCAGTAGGAATACAATAGTTCTCATCGTCCATGGTCAGGTTAACTGTGAGGCGAAAGGTAGAGAGGGAAGGGAAGTTCAGTATAGTAACAGCCGTAAGAAACTTAGCTAGCTAGCTAGGGCACTTTTTGGGAGCATGATGCAGCCAGCTAAAGGTACAGGCCGGTGGCTGCGTCGAGTGGTTTTCGCAAGTTTACCATCTAGCTAGTAGCTACCGCCCCTCTCTTCCCCGATCCGGACAAAAGGTCTGACTGCCTGGTATGCCATCCCACAGACGACAGCAGCTCACATAACTCAAGTCTCACCCGTGTTGTTGGAGTCTCTGTCCTCAGAAGGCTCGTCACGGCCGCAGAATGACAGGGTTGGCCAAACGGCGAGAGCCACGTTTTGAACGAGAAAGATCGCCACCAGCAAGAACACGCACGAAGACAACTTCTCCATAGTCGCCGAGATAGCCGCTTACCCACCTAGTACCTCGGGACAAACGCGCTACGGTCTACACATGCACAAAACTGACTCACTGCAAAAACTGTCTGCTCTGCGCCAGACAGGGGCGTTATACGCTAATTACCTGACGTCACGCCCCCCCCCCCCCCCCCCCGGCCCCAGCGCGGTAGCCACGCCCACATTTAGGTTACCAAGGATACTAAACACGACCCCGCCCCCATTCTGCTGCAGTTGAGCCCGGCGGCTACGAACTCAATGGAGGAGGAGGATCTGCAGGAGATGGTGATGGAGAGACACGGGAAATTCGAGGTGTTGAGTGCAGTGGACCTGCAGGCGGCTGAGCAGGAAGAACCCGAGCAGCAGTCTCAGCCCACGGCACCGTCAGAGGAATTAGAACCTGATCTGAGAACTACAGATCCACGAGAGAACACTGTCACTTTGTCAGGAGATCAAACAGAGAGTCTCACGACTTGTAAGGAAGAAGACGCCAAGCAAACAGAAGAAGACGACTCGGGTTCAACCAGTTCACTTGTAGTGCAACCTGATCTGGGCAGCAGAGATGCTATAATACGTGATGTGTCACAAGAGCAAGAGAACAAGAACGAGCAAAATGATGGCAGTGTTCAAAGGCCGCAGTCTATAGATCCAACGGCTAGTTGTACGCCTATTGAAACTCTACCAGCAGTGAAAGCCCCAAAAGAGCAGCCAGATTTGAAGCCAAAACAGCAGATACGGATGCAGTCAGCGCCCGGTTCGTCACGAGCAGCAAAACTTGCTCAGCAGAAGCGAGAGGCCGAGGAAGAACGAGAGAGAAAAAATAAAATGAGCGAGGCGGCATTCAACGCCTGGGTTGCAAGAAAAGACGAGGAGAGAAGAAAAATCGAGAGGGAAAAGTTGAAATGTGCAACGGTTGGAGTGAGCGAGAAAGAGAAGAGAGAAATGTGTGATAGAGTCTATCAGAACTGGGTCGAGGCCAAGCAAAGGGAGCTGAAATCTCAAAGACTCTCTCGACCAACAACAAGTGTCCCAAAGAAGGACGAGGAGCAATGTCGGCAGGTGTTTGAGAGCTGGTTGGAGAGAAAGAGAACACTGCACATGGAGGAGACTAAGAGAGAGAGAATGAAGACCCAGGAAATGGAGGAATCTGCCAAGAAAGCTGACACCAGTGTAATAGATGGAGTCTACAAAGAGTGAGCTTTATAGCTAGCTACCATCATGCTTGAAATTCAGGCGCAGCATACGTATATCATACACAGTGCAACTTTGTGCAACTGATACGTCCCATATGATTTCAATGTATAGGTATGATGGGCCAATGCATAGAGCAAGTAGTTGCATGGACTCAATAAAACAAAGTTGCCCAAGTATAAATACAAAGTTGCAGTCATTTTACAAGATTTCGTGTTTTTTTCCAGGTGGTTACAGAAGAAAAGGGAGCAAGCTAAAGAAGATGCAGCTAAGAAAGAACACTATAGGAAACTGTACTTCAGTCAGCCCCAAAAGCTAAAGGCACACACACGAGAATGGTATGGCCATAATCTCTTTTTATAGTCACACATTGAGAAGTATATACACTACAATATGCAGTGTATGCTTCCCTCTAAAGAGAGAGCACCCGACTGTAAAGAATGCAAAAGCACAGAGGTAATGTGATTGTACTAAGGTGCAGAAAGTTCCAATGAGTTCTCTTCCTGCAGATTTGAGGGTTTCTGACATTACGCCCTCTTTCTATCACGATGCATACTTTCACATGCTGAATTTTGCCATCAATTTTTGTAATAATTATGAGCTAGCTCTAGCTGCATACACAAGTTTATTCATTTTGATCGACAGTGACATTGATAATGAGCTGCATTGCATTATGCGTGTGGTGTGCATCTATTATAGTTTTTCACTGGTGTTGGATTTAGCACGACACTTGTTTCTACAACAGAGACAGAAGGTGACCAGGAGAATCCAACCAACAAACAGTAGTAGGTTCACCACTGAGAGAGCCTGGTACAGAGTCAAGATAATCCGCTGGAAATGGACCTAGCTATAAGTACTTGGGTAAAATGCATAAAATCACATTGATGTTATAGCATGAGGCATAAACGGAAACATGTAAGGCAAAAGAGGACTAAACACAAAGTGTGAGATACCAAAATGGAGGCACGTGAGGACAGATAGTGTTAGATAAGGGCTAAGTCGAAGCAGTGGAGGATACAAAGATGGCGCAGAGCTCCTGAATGTAGGTGAGTCGTATGGGACCGGTCGAGACCTGGTGGTTTGTGTCGTCCAGAACGTCGCACCAGTGGGTGTGTTGTTTGGAGTCCAGTCCACTGGAGACCCAGCCTGGATCACACAGACAGACGTCCCCCTTCTGCATTCCGTGGTTGCAGTCGAGTGGCGCCCCTGCCCCCAGCATCACATCCAATGCTATGTCCTCCATTTTCTACAGACATTGACAAAATCCTCCGCTCTATGCATTCATGGTACCCTTTTGTTGTGACTAGCAAGAACACATTGGTTACTGTAGCTAAAGTAGATAGACCTAATAAAGCAGCCTCATGCAGTTAGACTATAATAAGCAGTGAACAGAAGTTACTGACAGGAAATATATAAGTAGGAAGCAACTCCATGTCCACTGGATATGCTAAGAGTAAGATGAAGCAGTAGTGCTGCCACCCACCATGACATAATAATGACGTAATGCTTCCAAAAACCCACACACCTACACATGGACGCACCACTTTCTCTCCGTCAACAGAGGCCAGTAGAGATGTCATGAGCTCCCTGTCGGCTGGGTTGGCAATGGAGAGCTCTGACAGGTAGACTGTGTTGTCGCTACTGTTCAGATCGAGGCTGTGGCACAGGTTCTGCTCCGTATCATAGTACTGTGATACACACAAGCACACACAAGATGTTTATATATACAGTGGAACCTCTGAATAATGGATAGATTGGGATCAGGCATTTTGTGCTTTGTAGGGAGGTTGTCCTCTCTTTGGAGGTCTAGAATAAAGTGAATGCTTTTGGGACCTCAAAGAGTCTCTTCTTATCGAGAGTTTTTTTTCCCGGAGTGTTCTACAAAGATTGTGGAATTACAGGACTCACTGCTATAATGGTGACTCTGTCAGGTGCTCGAGTGTGGCACTTAGCCACTGGCTCGCAGTGACCAGTGACTGTGTTGTAGTGGTTTCGCTTCCCCTTGTACTTGATGGCACAGTCGACCGGCGAACAAGACCGGTCCGGGTCCTATATACCACAATACAAACAAATATGGTAGCTAGACACTAAGGGAGCTATAAAGGCTTAATTACCTGGTCCAATCCTGCACACTGGTCATAATCTGAACAAGAGATTGACAAAATAGTGCGGCAAAATTCTTTGTACAGTATATCGTACATGAGAACTTAGAAACCTTCTGCCATTAGACTGATGGAGAACTTTATTCCATCAGACCGCTAGGAATGCTGGTCCTTACCTTCATCGTCCTCTGGAGGATAAGTATTCAAGACAATGGTGTGTTTCCACGTGGTGGGCGACTTTCCCTCAGTGGAGATAATGAATGTGCAGTTTCCTTTCCTGAACCTACAATACTGCAGAGAGGAAAGACATACAGCTAAGGAGTTTCCTGTACAATAATCAAACACCAGGGGGCTATGGAGCTAGCATATTACATGTGTTGATGCATCAGTAGACTTTTGAACAAACTTTTTCTCATTCATATATGACATGTACCAAGTTTCGAAAGAGGAAAGAAACACTTCCGGTCTTGTTGTCGAATCTGTCAATCTGGCCCAAGTGGAGTGTTTTTGGGGGTCGCAGCTGCATTGACTGACATAGTAGCACAAGCAGAGAGAAAAGTCTATCATAATCCCATACATCTGTAATGGAGCCCATCCCTCTATACTTAGTGATTTTAGAGTGGTAGCTCACGTCACAATCAAAGTCATTCTGGGATATTTCCAGACAGCAGAGGTCGGGGGAGATTGTGACTTCATACGGAGCTTTCCCCTCGGCAGTGTTTGCCATGTCAATATCTAGAGAGAGAACACTATCATTTATAGGTCTACATGCATAAAGGCCGAATGCAGATTTACATACTGAATTTTATCACTGTTCCAAACTTTGGTACCTCGTCGATGTATGAGTCCTAAAGATGCAGAACAACAGTAAGTGGTGCCAGTATAGCTACAGCGCATGAAACGGATTTGTAAACTAACCTGCACTTGAATTGCATACTTTTTCGGAGGCCCATCGTTTAGTTTGGCTGTCCTGACGAAATGCAGGCAGGCTGTGGCCAATAAAACTCCCGTCAAACTGAGCCTGGATTGCATTTTCCCGCTCGACGACGTTTTTCTGTGCATACCTGGCTGCGCGCGCACACGTACGGGGGTCCGGGTCCGGTTGCTATGGATGTTGTTTACGCGCATGCGCACAAAATTCGCCACACAAGACGAGACTTGAGCAGCAGAAGAGACTTTGAGGGAATGTATATAGAGGGCCAGAGAGCGCGGGAATGAACATAAAGGTAATGTACAAAAATGTGAGGAGAGAGAGAGAGTTATGATGACATTCAGGAGACCCCGCTCGTTAGGGCGGCAGCGAGGCTGGCGTGGGCCGAGGAGGAGGAGGAGCCAGTTTTTGCCGCGGAGCCGGTCCCCTTGGCAGACACAGAGCTGGAAGACTTGTGGGAAGACTGTGACAGCTGCCTCCTGAGATTTCGAATCTCCGCCTGCAAATAAGTCAAGAAGTAACAGCAGGTGTGCACCACTAACACATGCTGAACTGCTTAGGTATATATATAGTAAGCTAGCTTCGTTCATTCACAAAATGGCTATTGTCAAAGTTTAAGTTTCAACTTCAGAGATTTATGCAGCACAGATCTTACTTGTAATGATTCCACACTGTCAGAGTGTGACTTTAGTTGACTCTGAAACTTTGTCCTAAACTCCTTCTCTTTCTCCATTGTCTCTGCCTTCAGCTGACATATCTACCATTTTCACCCACAGAACACAACCACCATCACTTACATTCATACAGTATAGTGTCTATTGTACGTAAGGTGTCTTCAGGGGTTAAATTACATGCAACAGAGAAAGGTGTCCTTATTAGAGAGGTGTCCTCATTTCTTCAGGGGTTCTTAGAGAAGGGTTCTACTGGATACTTTTGCCAAGAGAAAAAATCACCCACCTGCTTATCTTTGTCTAACAGACCCTGTTCCTTTTGGGCCACTTGTTTCTTCAGACTTGCAATCTGGTAAAGAGAGACAGACACGCACATTACACAACGGTAGAAAGTAATCAATGCCACAGAGCAAGAAACAAAACGTCTGTTAATTTCGCAGCTCATTGTATGCGAAAATTCTCTTTGCTAAATTTTAGGACAAGCAATTCAGAAAACGTCCGTTGCGAAATTTTCATTTGTTAAAAATAAAATACGTTTGCCTTACCTCGCTGTAGAGTCGGTCAGTCTCCATGAGATGGTTGGAAGAGATCAGATCAATTGGTTGAGAGTCTCTGTGTATTATATAATAATTATTATAGTACTGCATAATTTTTAGGTTTGTAATAAAGGACGAAGAGACACAATGTGCCTTGACGCCAGCATACAGTAATACAGTGGTACCTGGTGAGTGTGGAGAAGAACTGAGGAGAGCTGGTGGCATCAGATGGAGGTGGCGGGAGGTCAAGCTTGGCCTTCTTACTGGCACTGGATCTACACACGTCAGTAATACATACATCAACAACAGAGAGAGACAATCGCGCACATGAACGCAAGAATGGAGAGCCAACAACACACAGAGAAAGTAACGGTGGATATCATCAGAGGTGTGTCAACAAACACAAGCCAAAGGTAGTTGCCTTGTTTGCTTTGCCTTGCCTTTCTACCATCATACCTCGTTGGCACATGCAGGGTTTAGCATAAGCAGAAGATAAGGATGTGTATGTAGACAAGCCACTTGCCCACACACTGACTGACTCCCAAACAAGCATCAATTGTACCATACACACTTTAGTAAAAAAAAAGAGAGGGAAAGCAGGGGGATAAAATAAAGCAGCAACCCCTCTGATTCCTAGCTGTGACTGAAAAAAGGTAAAAGTAGAGTTCTGATTTCCTTACTCGTCGTCTCTGTGTCTATCTCTGTGTTTGAGCGATCTGTTTCCCACTGCAGCAGTATTAGTACTAGGTGTGGTCGTCGATGGAGGTTTCTGCGGGTCCTTCTTCCTCTCGTGCTGTTTTCTCTTGAACTGGGCCTTCTTGAAGTTTATGGTGCACAACAGACACAGCGTCTGTCCGCCAACCTGCACGTCAGAGCAGGAAACTTATGACAGGGAAAACATTTTCTTGCAAATTTCTTAGTTTATCAGGTGTTTCCCCACGGATGGGCAATCTGCAAAATCGTTTTATTTGCAAATTTGCTGCTTTTGAATAAAAATTTACTGACACAATAATGAGCATTAGCACTAAACTAATTGTGTGTACATGCAGATGAAATGGATATTAGACAGCTGTGATACTTGGCAGTGGTATGAATCACAAGCCATATTACGTACATGTTGATTACCGCATACTGAATAATGGAGTGTGTTTTAGAAACAGACGACAGTGTGTAGGAAAACCACGGCATAGACTGTTATTGTAGATCGTGTACTTTTCTCTTGACGTCGTCCGGTTTGTTGAAGGCACACACCATCTTACACTGCTCGCACGAGACCGGAGACCCGTACTTTTTCTCAGAGTGTGCACATCTTTGGAGGAAAGAGGGCAAGAGAGAGGGAGGGAGGGAGCGAGTGAGAGATTAAAAGATTTAACATTCTTACCTTGTGCACTTTCTGCTATTGAAGGCAGACTGCAAGTTGCACACAGCGCAGAATGAAGGCTGCGATAATATGTACAGAGCAATATTACAGTAGTGTGCCAGTTACATATTATGTAGGAGTGTGTCCATTGACTTACCGTTCCATACTGCTTGAAGTCCTTAGCACAGTGATCACAGGCTGGTCTGGAATCTCTGTTCTGAGCATTCCTGTGCAGGAGAGTGACTCCCGGTAATTGCTAATCAAATCGGACTAATTGGGCTATATCTTCAACAGTCTACTGCTACATTGTGTGGGCAGGGATAGTAAATGAGTTCACATACTAACCTATTGTTAGAAAACAGCCAGGAATGAATGTTTGGCATTTCACTACAGTATTATTATACAGACTGGGATAGTCTCAGAATTTACCGCTACTGGCAAATTCATTTGGGAGAATGGAAAGATATTTTATAGAATGGAAGAAGAGAAGGTGGATTAGAACGCGCACCTGACAGGATGGAAATCCAGGCGACAGTATGTACAAGTGACCAGGGGATATTTCTTGCGACAGTCCTGCAGAATAGAGACGAGTGCGATACAGCAATAGACTGAGGATTAGAGAATGTATGTAGAAGCCCAGTGTGTAGTCGTAGCATCATAGGTGAATGGGAGAATACGATGGGAGCCTTACTTTACACAGCTGCTGGTTGGCCGAAAGCTCTTCGAATTTGACTCTTTTGTGGCAGTGTGTGCAGGCAAAGAGCATGCCTTCTTCTTCAGCAGCACGTCCAGCCATTGAATATTACACTGGGAAGGAGAGAGAGAGAGAAAATAACCTTTTGGAGTGCTACACACTGGCTACCCAAGGTCAAAACGGTTTGCCACCTAAAGAATTGCAGAATACATACGTTTGTGTTAGGTAACCAAGAGTTTTAGGTTGTATTGCTGGCTCTCGGGGCACTTCGAGCGCTAAAAGGCCCGGAACCCTACAAGCATTGAGCTTGCTTGTGAACACGGATACAAGCACGTACTTCTGGACTCTGCGAGAACAAACACAGCAGAATGGTACCTTGCCGGTGGCTGTTTTGATCCCGTCTGACCGTCTCGACGTACTAAATCTGGCGTGTCAGCCTTTTGGGGCTTTCTTCCAACCTGGGGTTTTGCCCTTTGCTGATCAAAGGTGGCGAGCGTGTAACAATTTCCTGGCGTATGCGGAGAGTATCCGGTACA
Source organism: Geodia barretti (assembly GCA_030341885.1). Taxonomy (NCBI): domain Eukaryota; kingdom Metazoa; phylum Porifera; class Demospongiae; order Tetractinellida; family Geodiidae; genus Geodia; species Geodia barretti. The sequence continues at coordinate 17,610 of CASHTH010001151.1, read as the reverse complement.
TTAAGCGAGCGGGTAACAATATCCTAAAGTATGCGTAGAGAATCCGGAGCGTTACGTGGAAACCGCCCCAAAGGAGGTCCACTGTGGAATTCTGCGGTTGCCTTTCTAGAACAGACAACAGCGATCACACAGAGGGAAAGACACGATCATGGAAGAAGGGGAAGGAACAGAAGAGGTATACAATTCGTATATTTGTCTAAAAGCTAAACGCTAGAAGTATTTGACGATGTTTTAGTCTCGTCGCGGTTTTCTCTCTCTGTATAGACTACATTCGTCATTGAAGAAGTGAAGCAGATCATACAAGAGGTATGTACGACTGTGTGTGAGCGTGTACATGAAAGCAAACGCAAACGGGAATTCGAAATACCACGTTCTAAATAAAGCGCACCTCTAGACTAAGTTTGTTTTTTCTAGTCGGTTGAGAACATACTAGGGGCGGCGTCGTACCAGAACAACAAGGTAAACCAGTGGACCTCGGGGGTAGTGGAGCAATGCCTCAACAACCTCACCAAGCTTGGGAAACCGTTCAAGTATATTGGTGAGGGATGAACTTCAAAAAGCCTTGACTTCCTTTCTACACTCTGTCCTTTTTCCACTTCAGTCAACTGTATCATAATGCAGAAGACAGGTGCTGGGCTGCACACTGCTAGCTCCTGTTACTGGGACAACTCCACAGACGGTCTGTTAGCCACTCCCTTATGATCTTCCAACTACATACCGTAATCTCTTCATTTCTTCCTTCTCACTCACTCATACACTGACACACACTCTCTCTCTCCCTCCCTGCAGGAAGCTGTACAATCAGATGGGAGAACAAGACTATGTACTGTGTTGTGGTAGTCTATGGACTCGCCATTTAGTTATGTACACACATACCCATTCCCTACAGGCTTTGTCATCAGGCAAACTGTAACGTGTATATGTGTTGTGTGTGATGAAGTCCACCATTTTAACCTATCATTCTTGCATAACTTGAATAAGACTATTTCGTGTGCCTAGCTGTGCTGCGTTAGAACAACAGCTTTTGCAACTGTCAGGCACTTCAGTAAAAGTTATAAGCTAGAATATGACAACGTATGTATGACGAAAATAAATATTATTCACAATGATGGCACTACAATATTATTTTCCGTGCACCAAGAGATGACTGTGTGTGTTATATAATATAGATCAAGAAATAATTCTGTCAGTTTTATCTAGAGAGGAATAAATGGTGCTGTTTGTCTGTCAGCGTATAGCTAGCTGCTGTGACTGCTGGTGAAAGGGTCGCAGCCTCGCACTACTTCGTTCTGCTCCACCAGATGTGTGCGTACAGGTCGGCAGGAGGCGGGTGGGGACTGGAGTGAGCAAACTCCACCGCTTCCTCCGCTGTCTTTGCCGCGTCTTTCTTTATCGCCTGTTATGAGGGGGAAATAATGGTCTCACACAGTGCCCAGTTTTGAGGTCCCCAACGAAAACTCTGCGGAGGTTTGGTGCTTGCCTAATTTGTCAGGGTCCCCCACCAAAATTATGGATGTCTGTCTATTTTCCCAAAAATGTATAATGTACTGCCTCCTCAAAAAGTGTAAAGCTGGCAGTTTTTGTTTCATATTTGTGTCCCAATCACTCATTGCTCATTGTATTTGTGCATTATGTGAAACTCGTCCCGCTACAATAATATGGTTGTGTTCACAACACACTCTGTTGTGATGTATATGTATGTAACACTCTATGTATGAGGTGTACAGTATATACCTTGATTTCGTCGCTGGTCATGAGGTTGAGCTCCAGAGCCAACTCCTCGCATTTCTTTAGAGGATCTCTCGTCTCGCGAACTCCCTTCACTTCTGTCGCCGAACGATAGCTGGAGAGAAAAGAGAGAGAGAGAGACAGGGCTGCATCATGAAGGGATACTGGAGACCAGACCATTGAAATTATGAGTGCTGGCATAAAATTGTCGAATTTTGGACCAATGGTTACAAATTTCACTGGGTAGAATTATGAGTGCTGACATAAAATTGTCGAATTTTGGACCAATGGTTAAAAATTACACTGGGTAAAGTTTTTTTTCAGAAGCTACTGATTTGCGGTGGTGTAGTAGGTACGTATTATATACCCCACCTTTTCCCAGGGTCACTCATACTGTGGCCATAGTAGCGGTAGGTGAACTGCTCCATCACCAGCGGCCCCTGTGATTAGGGGAACAGACGAGTTTTCTCGGTGATGTGTGCGAGTATGGCAAGGACTCACGTTTCCAGCTCTAATGTAGTCGGCACACCACTGGGTGGCAGTTCTTACAGCCAGCACATTCTGACCATCAACCTATACACACCACAGGCAGAGACAGAGAGCTATAAAACTGATGCTCTACCATTATTGGCAGTTTTGCGTGTAATTGCCAAATTTTATTTCGCTTGTCATCATTTTGAGGCAAAATTGCCAACCAGCACAGTGTTATAATAACAACAGACAGACACAACTTTAGAAGGTGGCTTCTATACTCTAATGGCTCTCACCGACATTATTACGACGCACCCATATTCCAGGGATGTAGTGTCCACGAGTGTAGTACTCTGGACATGCGGAGGATCTGGTGGACGATGTACCCATTCCGTAGAGGTTGTTCTCACACACAAACAGACAGGGAAGCTTCCAGAGGGCGGCCATGTTGTACGCCTCGAACACCTGGCCCTGGTTGGCAGCTCCGTCCCCGTAGAGTGTGACGCAGATTTTACCAGTCTCATTGTACTTGTTGGTGAAGGCTATGCCGGCACCCAGTGGAACCTGTTCAGGCAATGAGCTTCATGACAGCTGATAGTACCCTACTCTATAAAACTATAATTATACTACACTGAGTGTGCTGCTACATTGACAGCTAAATATATGTGAGGTGGCATGGGAAAAGGGACCTATATGGCTGGAATGTGAAAATTAAGTTTTTGTGGTTTTTCACCCTCAAGAAAAGTTGGAATAATGTGGAATATAGAGTGTGTGATTGTTTTATGAGAGGAAACTATGTGGTGTAAATAGATCACGCAGGCAAACCTGAGCTCCGACAATGCCGTTTCCTCCGTAGTAGTGAGGTCCGTACAAGTGCATGGATCCTCCTTTGCCCTTGGAACACCCGGTAGCCTTCCCTGGAGAATAACAAACATCCCTCAATCCCTCTTTCTTCTCTCTCTTCCGTTTCGCTGTGTAACTGGCTCACCAGCTAGCTCTGCCATAATCTCCTTGACGCTCACTCCCCTAGTGTGGGTGTAGCCGTGGCAACGATAGGCAGTGATTAGCTCGTCACCCGGGGTCAGGGCGGACTCCAAACCTACAATACTTGCCTCCTACACAAACAAACACACACAATGATAAGATGCATAGCAATGATGACAGCAAAAATTTCCAGCTATACAGTACATCAGGACAGCACAAATAGCCGCCCCGGGGTGTAACCGACATTATAAAGGAATGTTTGGAAGCTGGATAAGGGTAAACATTACTCATACTACGACTTTAATTGGTGACCTTTTGCCCCTAGTAAACATAGCAGCACACACATTGTGTAAGAGCTATAGCCTGAAGCATAGATCTATATACTTATGTGCAGAATCAAATGCAGCAACAAAACGTAAAGTACGTAGTTCACTTAGGATCTAGCTTTCTCACTAGCTTGCCAGATCCCTACCAATATTCTATCGCAGAGCACAGACCTGTCCGTTGCAGCGATGCAAGAACCCACGTATGATCTTCTCCAGGTACAAGTCCCCGGCCTTCGTCTCCAGCTCTCTGATGGCGGCCATGAGAGAGTACATCCCTGTCATTTCCTCCCTCGTTATCTCTCCCTCCAGCGGGGGTCCAGAGCCGAGGGAAGCCCCTGTCGTTCCCTCGTGGAGCTTGTAAACATCGCTCTGTAGGACAAGTATTAGGAAACAAGCTATGGTTAGGGCTCCACGCAATGTGGAGCATAATTATGTATGTAGCACGTATTGTGAAATAGAGCAGGTGCAGTATTATCTATAGGACTGGATTATAAGTTTGAGAACTGTTAGAGTGCTATGCTATGGTTGAAGCAACAGGCTCAATGCAGCGTTATGTAAGTAGTTCTGGATTATGAAATAAAACACACAACAGGTGAGGTTTGTGCAGACTCACGTTTAGAGTGAATCGAGCGCTGGTTACAGTTGACTGTCTCCTGAATCCACTTGTAGCCACCTACACACACACACAGGAAAGAGAAAGAGAGACAGCTAATGATGGGTTGAAGCTTCTTAGCAACAGCGCACGCACAGCAGAGTTTGATAGCGTTTTGAGGTGGAGAGGGAGTAAGGGGAAAGAGTGCAGTCGGTAAAGTGGAATACCTGGCACAAAACTGGTCGCACGGGCCGAAGAAGTCTCAGTAGCATCCTGTCGTCCTTCTTGATAGTGTGGGCGGGGTGTTTTGTGCTGCGTCAGCAACGCTTAAGCGCTTGCTTTTGAGCGATGGTAATGTGCGCATGCGCTAATCAGACCTTGTGCGCATGCGTGAAAACGTAGTGCCCCGCCCTTGTTTTTTGCAGAAGCTGCTGCTGTAGGTGTGGCTGGTAGAGTTTTTCTGCAGAGAAAGATGCCAGTAGACCAGCAAAAGAGCAGGTATAAATGGATATTTATTCAGCCTAAACTCTAAAATACCTGAAATATGGCGCGTAGCTTGGTTTATCATGCTTAGATCGTTTCCGTTCTCTTTCAGCAGTAGTCGCGGACTGAAGGTGGCAGGGCTGATTCTCCGCCGGAACCCCGAGCGAGAGTTCCACACTTACCTCCCACTGCTCCCCTACAACCCCTCCGACTACCAAATTCTCCTTAGAACGTAAGTCTGATCTGTATATCCAGCAGTTAGAAGACCCAACTTATAGTTCTTTTGAGCATAGCTAGCTACTATGACCATTTCTCCTTCAGTAGCAACTTTCCCGTTACAGTATCTATGTATTATACCTATATCAAATTCACATAAATTTTCAATAGCTACACCACTTATGAAGCAAGTTGGTGAAACACTGACTCCATATCTCAGGTGGCCCACAGCTCCATTCAAGGGCTACCTTGGTGCATTCTCGGGCCCAGCCATCAGTGGACAAGACCCTTCGACGACTCTTATTCAGGAGACTGCAAAATGGACGCAGCGGCTGGCGCAGCAGGCAAACCTCGGGGAAGATGCGCCAGGAGTGACCGCCAGGAGAGCCGAGTTTCTATCGGTGCACGGAGGAGGGAGAGACACTGTTGATCCTCTCACTGGTCACGAGGTTGACACGGGCATCACACTCTGCCATGTTCTACTTACCACCAACAGAGGTATATGGGGTACAGTATAATATATATACTACAGTACTGTGTATATAGGTGCAGAACTTTTGGGGTAAATAGCCTTCTTCAATTCTGAATTCTCCCATCACCAAAATTGCACTGGATATGAACCCCAGATTTTGCAACCTTTTATACTCTATAAGATATTTGGCCTCTGAATGAATGTACGAACAGAATAGGGAGAAGTAGGTAAAGATACTGACCTCATCAGCAGCAAAACGAGGAGGAGAACAGAGAAACTCATTGTTTCATTCTGAAATCTGGAACCGTTCACATTTCCGCAGAGTCGTCAGTGGTGGCTCGATACCCAACAGCCCCAGAGTACCCACAGTTCTATGATCTAAGTGCAGTGGTCCAAGGAATGATGACATCCGAGACCGTCAAAGTCCACCCATTCACAAGAGAGATGCTCTCCTCCCTCGATAAGTGAGTTAACAGCGTAAACCCTGGACTCCATCATAAACATAGGAATCTTATATACCTAAGAACAAGAGTTACATACGTGTCATGAGAAGGTGTGGGCATATCAAATACGTGCAACAAAGACAATGAAATATTGTGTATAATAGAGAACTTAACTTTCGATATGCTGCTCACAAGTAAAAAAGTAGTAGTCCCAATTTTTTTTTATGTCATACTTTTCAGGTGGCTGAGGGAGCGACACGCCCTGCCAGGATGCATCAACTATCTCTTCTCACCAAGTCTTGAGTCACGCCTGAAAATGCACATCCTCAACCCCCTCCATGCTCCCCCTGCCGTTGCCACTAGCAACCAAGAGGAAACAAGGGAAGACAGAAACAAAACGGCCGACGTCATAGAAGTCGGAAAGCGCATGTGGCCTGCATCAAGCTCTACTCCTTCTCAGCGTCCACTAGACACATCAGCGTTCTCAGTTGCTAGCCTCAAAGATTCCCTAGTGAGGCTGGACCACGAACCGGCAGACATGATTGTCAATAACCCACTGTTTGCCTCCGGGGTGGATTTCAATCAGGTGAGACAATACAACACTCCATTAGCCATGTGTTACGGTTTCCACTGTGATACTCACCCAACTAGTTGGTTGAACTGTCCTTCCCCCCAACTTGCTTGTTCAAGTAGGTCACTGTGTTTTCCACAATTACTACTGTGCACTGCATACGCCAGTTATAGTCGGCATATTCAGGATGGTTAACTAGCCAATCCTTCCCCCTACTTGCTTGCTAAAAGTACGAAAAGTTTAGGCCACCCTTATTCCCGAGACATTGTTGAGACAACGCACACATGTGATGTACTAATACACAGGTGGACATTCTGGTAGAGAACAAGTACTTTGGGAAGGGAGTTCCAGACTACAACTTGCTGGTGAACAAGAGAGAAAATTGGTCGGCCCAAGTCGAGGGAGACGGGTGAGGATAGCTACCCACAACAGCATGTGGCAGAGAGCCAGAAAAACACACTGTCTTGTCTGTCTGGTGTAGGTTGCCTGACTGGCTCGACCTGTTCCCAATGCACAAGCATGCCTGCGAGGGGGACGTGGAGGGAGTGAGGAGATGTGTCAAAATCGGAGTGCCTACCAACGAGAAAGACACTGACTCGTGGACACCTCTGCACTATGCTTGCTGGTAAGAAACGAACGAAAACTGCAGAACAATAGAGAATCTTCTTTTTCTCAGGTACGGAGAGGTTGATGTAGTAAAGGTGTTGTAGAGGAAGCATTGGCTGACCTCAGTGTGGCGTAAGTCAAACTACATGTGACTGTCACATGACATGATGTGTTTACTGCTATAGGAACAACACTGGCTCCACCCCCTTGCATTTGGCAGCTGCCACGGGACACTATGAGGTGGTGGAATACCTTCTCCAGCAACCAGGAATAGCGATGGTCCAGGTTGGTCACTGTTGGTGTCCTTTGGTATCACAATGCCAACAATGGTCTTGTTTAGTCTACAACCATAGCTTACAACTGCTACAATGGTCCATTGTGCCTGGTATACATGCATCATACATGCTATTGTAAGCCAAACAACGGTTGTACATTGTGGCATGTTTGGTCCAGTACTGTTGCTGTTCTTGGCAGCTAATGGTGCAGTTTGGTACACTTTGGTCTGAACCAGTGTGGAATGCTACTGCGATTGTTTTACACAGACTGCCATAGACATTGAAGGGAAATCCCCACTGGCCGTCTGTCTGGAATGCAGAGAAAACAAGTGGTCACAGACGGCAAAACTGCTCCGTGAAGCGTATGCAAAAACCGTAAGTTTCCCAACAATACAGGCTCAAATCATACACACTACTTAACTTAGATTAACATGTTCATCCATGAACATCTTTTGTTGTAGGCCACACAGCAATCGTGTTCCTTCTCGCCTTCCCTCCTTTCCCCACCTGATCGACCCCTGCATATTACTCACGACGGCGAAGCCCCAACATCCGAGCCACTACCACTGAGGATAAAGGACATTGTATCTCTCAGCGAAAAGGGAAGTCTAGCAGCCGGCCGCTCAGCAAGAAACAGAACGTCTCCGGGAAACAATGCAGATAAGGTACGAAAACCCTAGAATACATTTATCACGCCTCATTGGGACCATTCTAGAGACCTGAAAATGGCATTTGTACAATATTTTGGTGTTTCTTCCTCAGTTGGTTAGACGTCAGAGAATCGACATCGTAAATGGTCAACACCACCTTGCTCGCTTCCCCAGTGGCAAAGACACACCTACCGAACACATTTTACAAGTAAGAATGTAAATTGAGCTCCGGTGTGAACGGTGACCATTATCTCCTTATCTGTCCTTATCTGCAGGACATCTACAAGCTCATCCAGTTGGCTCCGCAGTACCACGAGATGGTGGCTCTGTGGATTCAGTCCGACAGCCTAGGTACAACATTAATTTGTGCTTTATATATTTTAGTTTTCAAAATTTTATTTCAGAAATCCAATTGGGTGACAACGACAAGCCGCTACAGTTGATGTCTACTTGGCCGTCGCTAATGACCCGATATGTTACCAAGACGACCGCTGCCGAGATACCTAAGCTCTGTCTGCGACGAAATGTGTTCATCTCACCAGCCAAAGAGAAATCAGTAGGAAAGAGATTCTACAAGAATTTTTAAGCGTCATTTTTGATTCAACAGGTTGCAGACCCCACGATGTTGGAGCTTCTCTACGCAGATGTAAGTACACCACAACTACCAGAAACTCAAGATGCTTGCCCTTGTGCTTTGAAGCATGCACGAGTCCACCTCTCTCTCTCTCTCTCTCTCTCCTCTCTTTCTCTCTCTCTTTCTCTTCGCCTTAGGCAAAGAGAAATGTGCTAAAAGGACACTATCCTTGCTCAGAGGAGGATGCCATTGAATTGGGTGGACTCACCATGCAGGTAAGGAAAGTGGGAGAGTTGGTGAAGAGAAAGCTAAAAACATTACCCAAGAATACCCCTACCCCTGAAATGAGGACACCTCTGAAAAATTAGGACATTTCTTTTCCCGAGAACAGTTCTTGCACACTTTAACGGCCCCAAAATAAGAACACCTGACTAATATCGACACTTCCTCCTATGCCATTCGTGGTTGAGGGGTTCCACAGTATTTCCACATTTCCAGGTGTTGTACGGAGACCACGTTTCCACGGTGCACCACAGCGGATTCCTTCAGGGGCAGCTGGAAGAAGTCCTGCCAGTCGCAATGGCTACCTCGCGGAGAAGAGTGGAATTTGAACGTCGTATACTCGCCCAACATTCTAGAGTCTCCCAAAGTGTATCAACGTTCTCCGACAATGACCCTCAGGTGAGAATCACGTGATTGTCACATGACAAACTAAACAATGAGGCGACCTACTGTACTATTCAGGCTTCACTCTACAAGCAGTACCTTCAGAAATGCTGCCAGTGGCCTTTCTACGGAGCCGCATTCTTCCACGGTAGCCTAGCAACCAAGACCTTCCGCCTACCAACACAGGTACAGTTTACAACTTTAACCCCTGGCTGCCACAGTATGGCTGGCGCTATAAAATTGTTTTTTTTTTGGTAAATAGGTCAAAATACATCGAAAGGCGCACGTTCCTGTAAACATAGCAGTCAACACGTCCGGATTCCACCTCATCTCCTTGGAAACAAATGTGAGTTTTTTTCTTCAATTTATCGCAGTTTTTGACCCATTTTCTTTATAGTATAGCAGGTTTTTATATGCACAATTTTTTGTTCTTGTACATGTCCGTGTATGTTCACCAAGGTGGAATGACATCCCTCTTTCTCCCCAAATTAATTTTCCTTATTGGTTTTCCTTTTCTCTCTATGTCCCTCAGTCTGTGATCACATCACTCAGCTATGACTCAGTAGATTGGGACGCATCTGCTGAAAAACACTGCGTGCAGCTGTCGAGGAGCGACAAAACCTTGCACGTCCAGATAAAAACCAGAATGGTACGAGAAAAAACCTGTTAGTTGTTTTTAAAACGAACCCCCACTTTCTAACAACAGGCTGGACTCTTCTCGTCCCTCGTTTCACGAATGTCTGAGCAGTACCTTCAACGTTCCCATGGCAACACAAGTACAACAACGAGCACCGCACACACGCAAAATGATTGACGGTCGAAACTCTATAATTAAAGCTGATGATCTTTTTGTCAACATGTAATGCAAACTATTATGTGTGAACTATAAAATAAAATAAAAAGCATGGAATCGCATCACGTGGTGAAAATATTGGGAGCTGTGCACGTATACATACAAGATATGGAAGTGATGTTAACAGGAGTGATGTTGAAAGGTGAAAGAAGACGCACTAAGTTGAAAGGTAGTATAGAAGTGGAGAAGTATAACTATAGGCTTTTGTCACGGGATGGAGTAGAAATTAGAAAGATGAAGAAGTATATATCAAAAACCTATGTTGTGTTTAGTTTGGAGGACCTGTACTCACTGATAGCAGCCCATACCCGACACCTGGGTCCAATTCTGTGGAACGAGAACGGGCATAGTGGTACGTACGTCACAATAATAATTGAGGAAAGTTTTTTTTCTGTCTACAGCTACAAAGTACTGGAAGGCCTGGTGCAGAGTTCAAGTGCACAATTTCATGCCGCGTCAGCACAAAGTTTAAAGCAAGAATCTCACTTGAGCTTCAAGTCAACGACATCCTCCCTGGTCATGTGATCTCTGACATCACTCAGTGTCAGTTGCTCGGCAACAAATCTCTGAATGGAGGCGTGATCCAGCTGTATATCTTCCAACCAGGCCACCAGATTGCTGTCGCCCGTGGCAACCCCAGAGTCCACGTCCTCCACTGAGTCCGTCTGAAAAGTCACCTTCTTCCTCGCAGCTGGCCTCGGCATTTGACCTTTGACCTCCAACACATACGTTCGCATTACATCATTCATGTCCTTCAGCAACCTACAGAACCAGAGACTAATACTTATAACTGTAAGGGGAGATTGCAGTGAAGGTATTCAAGATGGTTGGTCAGACTCTCCTTCCCCCCACTTGCTTGAGAAAGTATGAAAAATGTTGTGTCCCACTCACTGGAGGTTCTCTTCGAGAGCAGTTCGCAGCTGTCTCTGTACGTCTCTTGCGTCCACGCTGGAGGTGGGCGTGGTCACGGGTGTCGTCACGGTTAGCGAGGTATGGGACGGAGATTTCGTCGGAGTTGGTGGAATCTTTTCCAAAATACTCTGCACCGATTCTGCAAAGCAAAAAAAACACCCAATTCATCAGCAATTATAATTATGCTATATACTGTATAAATACATACACTAATCGTACGTAAACAAGGTCGCAAGGCAAAGCAGAGGCAAACAGCATAACTCTACCCAGGAAGGAAAAGAGAGTTGCCCTGGGTGGGATTTCGAACCCACAGCGCTCTGCAGTATAGACAGAGCGCTCTACCGCCACTAAGCTACCAGCAGAGTTAAACTATTCGCCAAGAGCTCACCAGGGGAGACAATGACCAGGATTGAACGAACTCCACAGAGTACTATTTCATCAATGGCAAACATGGCGTGAGGTGCTGTCCCGTGTCTTTTGTTGGCCATTGTCACCTGGAGGAAGAGAGAGAGATCATGTGACCATCATGTGACTGTCACACAATCCTAAAAAGAAACTACTTAAAAGGCTTTGTATTCCGTCTCACATGATGCATAGTGCGTGAGATACTTATACACAAGGTTTATAGGAAATGGAAACATGATTGATGGTCATGTGACCAGTCATGTGACTAACAGCGGCAGGGATCAATGTCTTGCAGCTCAGCTCCACGTCGTCCCTCAAGTGGTGGTCATGGAAACAATCCCTCTTCAACTGACCTGTGGAAACAAAAGTCAAACCTATCAGCGCACCTTTTATTTTTTTTATTTTTTTTATTTTATAGACGTCGGTACATGTCCAGCCTTTGTGCATGCATCCATACGCACTTCTTTTATGTGAAATTATTTTGTGCACCTTGCGTCATCTTCCCAAGAATGTACTGCATTCCTGTATATACCTAGAATATCTTCGAGGCCGGTGTCACTGTCACTTCTGGCGAAGAGAGCGAGGGCACTAATAACAACAAGCAGCTGCCCCTGGGAGATGAAACAGTATATAGCCACATTTGATACACTTTCCGTTTCGGATTACATACGCATGCAATACAGACATGTAGATAAAAACAAACATTTCTGTACTTTGTCAACTCTGGGTGGGCGGCTTTCTTTCAATTTAGTCAAAACTTCCTCACATATCTGCAGTATTCAGAGATGAGAAGTAAGCGGTTGAGTAAAAAAAACAGGTTTGACTCGCCTTTTCTTTCTGGTCTGACAGGACCGCAATCAGCACCATCCTGTTTTGAGCCTGTAGCATGACCTGGTTGAACTGCTTGGGGTGGGTCCCTCCCTCCCCCTCTCCTCCCTCTTCTCCCCCCTCACCCAGTACATAATCCAATCCCGGCGTGTCCGGCTCATCCGCTGTATAAATGTGATACGATATGCAAGTCACGTGACAGACACATGATGCCCTTGTGCAGTCACATGACTACTCATGTGATCAGTAATACATACCATCAGAGTCATTGTTTGGTTCGGGAGAGCTACAGAAAATAAGAAAGAATGTACATATAATTATAGTGCTGGTGAAGTAGCTAAAATCGACAAAAATTCTGGCTATATTTGCTCACTGGACAGGAGTGGATTTTAGTCTTCTGAGGTCAGTTGCTGGTTTCCCCTGTTGACCACTGCAAATGAACAAACAGCAAAAAAAAGGGAAGAATCGTTGCAAGAAGGGAGTGGCCAAATAACAAAATAGCTTGTAAAGCGGGAATTTTCAAGGGAGAAAAATGTTGTGATTGGAGCAAATAAAGATAAACAGCACTAATTTGTGATTGTAGAAAATAAGGATAAGCAGCACTAACAGATTCTACAGATGAATGGCTAACTCCGCAGTTGCTTTTTCTCTCAAAAATCTACCACCTAAGAAACGTACATTTTTAGGGTGAGTGACTTGGAAAGTTTAGCATCTAGGGTGCTGGTAGCATCAATGGATGGTCTCTTAGCTGGCGCCGAACTGGAAGACAAAAAAACAAACAAACAGTGGACAAAAAATGTGTTACAAAAGATACGAGATAAGATAGGAGATGTTTAGGAAGCTAACCCGAGTCCAGCTTGTCAGGCCGGTCTTTCCTGAAAATGAAAACAAAAACCATCGTGAAAGTGTAACAAATCGCGTCAAACTGGGTTGTGAACCGATCTACCGACCTGAGGAACTTGTGCCAGAGCAGCTCGCCGGCTGTGATTCTCAACTTTGGGTCCTTATGGAAACACCTGGAAGAGAAGGGGAGAGGAAGGAGAGGGAAGGAGAGGGAGGAGAGGAAGAAGAGGAAGGAGAAGGAGAAGAGGGAGGAGAGGGAGGAGAGGGGGAGAGGTGGAGAAGCATCGTGAAACGTACGTAGCTTTTGTTTTACCACAAAACGCTACACACTGCAAAACTGAGCATTTCGTGCAGAAAGCCAGTGGTCGGTTGTGTGTACATACATACTTTTCACAGAAGCATTTTGCAGCTGCAGACATGGTCTCCGGGACGTCCGGATGACGTTTGAAGTTACCCACCACGAATAATGCTGCCATAGGATCGCCCAGCTGAGAGGGGGGGGGGGGAGGACAACACGTACATTATTAACCACATACCCAAGAGGGGTAATACCAACACAGCATTAATGTGTCCTTACGTACGTACTTCATAGAACGGCGGTTTTCCAGTCGCCATTTCAACCACTGTACAACCCAGTGACCATATATCAGCCTACAGAAATTGAAACATTGTGTACAGCTTAAACTTCAACAACAACAACAACAATGTACTCACAAATGAGACTTACGGGAGGTCCATAGCCTCTCAGTCCCGACTGGATCACTTCCGGGGCCATGAACTGCAGCGTACCTGAATAATGGGATCAATTTTTGCGATCAACAAATACACTTAGAAAAATCACATTTAAGGTACGCACATGGCATATTATTATGCTGTGTGCAGAAACATACAAATAGCAAGCGAAACGAGATTTACCTAGTCATCTCAATGTGAATTTTGTGTGACAGGCACTGTAATACTTTACGTGATTCTAAATATGCACGCGAAAAATTTTAACTACTTTTACTACTTTGCTCGCCTTGAATTATCCTGTACAAATTCGTCCACCCACCTTTAAAAGACTTCGTCTGGTCCTGGAGTCCAGCCAGTCTCTTCGAAGTCCCGAAATCCGAAATCTTCAGGATTCCGGTGTACGTGTTGATGAGCACGTTGTCTCCCTTTATGTCTCTGTGGACGATGCGGTGGTCGTGGAGATACTTGATCCCCACTATGATCTGCCGGGTGTAGTGGATTATGGTGGGTTCGTCGTCTTTTAGTGGCCCCCACTTCTGTCTCAGGAGCTTCGAAAGACTACCTGTGTGAGTGGGGAGGCAGGGGTTCATTTAGGGGGGCAGGGGGCACTTGCCCCCTCGATTCACTTTTGTCCCTCTCAGAGTTTGAATGAAGCTTTTAATTGAGGAACATTCCCCAGTTCACCACTTTATATTACTTATTACTGCTCCGGGAGCATTCTCCATGAAAATCTTGAACACGTTTCCCTATGTCCTAGCTCCAAGATGTTCCAGAACATTCTATAGCTGGACCACATATCTTATACTTCCCCCTCCCTCTCCCCCTTCCCTCACTACCTCTGGGAACATTCTCCATCTTGAACACATTTCCCTCGGTCCTAGTATCTTCCAGAAACTTCCATTATATCTTATACTTCCCCCTCCCTCTCCCCTTCCCTCACACACTAACCTATGTATACGTGTACATACCTCCGGGCACGTTCTCCATGAATATCTTGAACACATTTCCCTCGGTCTTGGCCCCGTAGTACTGCACTATGTTCTTGTGCTGCAGGTGTCTGTGGAGCTGAATCTCTTCTTGCAACGCCTGAAACTGACTGCAGAAAAATGAGAGAGAAGTGAGGCAACAAACCAAGTACAAAAACACTGAAACTTGCTATACTGCATGAAAATAATAATATTCTCTTATTCACAACATTATATCACCTGTCACATAATTATGATTTTGTGTAAATTTCGTGGGAGTATTTTGTACTGAAATAAAACAGGTTGTACAAAACGTTCTTCCCCAATATAAACTTGGAGACAGCGTTTAAACCTTTGCTTCTTGGGGGTGAAATTATCATATTATCTTATAATGGGACTAACGGTGTGGCCAAATGCTTTAACCCCTTGACAGACAAACCGAATAACCCCAAATGCACATATTCGGCTTACCCGGAATCGCTCTCCTAATCTCTTCACGGCATTTCTTGGTGACCGAGTCGACGGCGGAATACACCGTACCAAACGCTCCTCTCCCAACACAACACGCTCCCCTGGCGACGGTAACACGCTAAACCGGTTAGCGAGATACAGGACTGTTTTACGTTTTCTCGTCCAGTTCGTATCGTACTCGGTGACCTGGTCGGGGAGTTCGGTGAGGGGGTGAGGGTGGCGCGTGAGTCAGCAGTGAGGGATGAGTCACCAACTCACAGAAACATGGCCATAGTGAAGTGAAACACAGTTTTTATCACAGTTAATCCGTTCAAACAAGAGTTCAATTTGCACGAGTTTAATGTGGTATTAGTATATAGCCCTTTTAACACGAGGACCTGTTCGTAACTGATTTAGTTTACGTGTAAACTGGGCTATAGACATTTTTAGGAGACATACCTACATTTTTAAAAAGGAGGAAGAGAAGTGGAAGAGATGAAAAGACACCACATTATACACGCTAAAAATATGCACTTTTCTAATACGCATACCGTACGTTACGTACGTACGTACCGTTCACATGGGCCGGAAGAGAAAAAATGTGGGGAAATCGTCGCATGAATTTGAGACGACGTATAGAAACGCTCCTCTGCTGTCTCTCTTGTTTATACTACGAATCAGGAAAAAATTAATATTGGAGACATAGAAATAAAAAAATTAAGTGGCATAAAATATTATAGTGCTATAAGTATTTTCACGTGCGCTGTTACACATCTTCATAATCGTTCGTTTCTGGAACTCTTAGTGAAAATCACCAAATCGTCCCATTAAAAAAGTAGGACGCTAATACACATGTTGTAAATTAGACACAAATATTTTACCACAGCCTTTTGTCACATGTACCTGATGTTTCTGACACATGACAGCTCATACGCCCACTCGTGGATCTCCTACAATGCAAGAAACAGACATGTTAACTCATAATTATTATACAACACCACGTCACTCTAGACACGCCACTAACCCCCTACAATGCAAGAAACAACACATTAACTCATAATTATACAACACCACATCACTCTAGACACGCCACTAACCCCCTGTGCTGACTTCGGATCAGTGTGCCAGATCTGAATCTTCTGCAATGAGGACATAAACACTGGTCAATAGAGAGTACATTATATTGAAAGCGAAAGTGCAGAGGAGTGTATTGAAAGTGAAAGTGATTCCTCATTACCCCAGGGGTTGTTTCATTAGCTGGGTGGAAGACAATGTGACTTGGTATGTAGAATAAATTCCTCTCTCCTCATATAGGTTCCATCAGTAGCACCTATATATAGACAAGAGATACTATAGAAACCGTATACAGTAGGGTGTATTAACATTTGTGGAAGAGAGGTGAACAAGGTTTTAACTGCATTCACATGCATGCATATTGAACATTTTGTGGAATAGAGGTGAACAAGGTTTTAACTGCATTCACATGCATGCATATTAAACATTTGTGGAAGGGAGGTAACAAGGTTTTAAATGCATTCACATGCATGCATATTAACATTTTGTGGAAGCAACTCTTAATATCTTCGGAAGCAGTTTACTTGCTCCTCTCTTTTTGTTTATGCATTCACTGCATGGTGCGATACGAAGGGAGAGAGAGAGAGAGGGTGAACAAGGGAATAAAAAAAAAAGAGGAGGAAGAGGAGGGGGGAGGAGAAAAGATGGAGAAATGGAGACAAAAGAGAGAAAGAGGTGAGGGTTGAGAAAGAGGTAGAAAGAAAGTGGAAGCTATGAGAGACTGCCGAGAAAGAGTTGAGGGATTAAAAATAGAGAAAGAGAAGGAGAAAAATAGAGAAAGAGAGAGAGTAATGAGGGGAACATTCTCGGGTCATGTCGGTGTTCTGGGTCTCCATGAAGAAATCTCCATCCAGAAAGAGAACCTCGTAGTGTGGGTCTTGGTAGTCGGGTCTCCTTTGTTCTGCGCCTCTTCTCTCTCATCAGTGTTATCAGCTGGAACAAGACACCTGAACGTTATATGTGTTCGTACTATCCAAGGAAATCCATTCAAGTCAACTACATGGATAGATGCAAAGTGATGTAGGTATAGGATGATTTAGGCAGCAAACATAAACAAGGCTTATGTGACTCATACAGCATTGAAGTTAAAAACTCACAGTTACAGTACTAGTGGAGGCTAGCAAGAACGAAGTAGAAGCCCAAATTTTCATCATTTTCTGCCCATAAAAAAACGAATAATCTGCCTGCGTAATTGGCGAGCGGAGCGAGCAACTAGAGAAGTTTCGAGAGGATTTTTATATATTACGTCAGTGTCCGGTCCCTACCGTCGTTTTCGTGCAACCAATTGCGACGAGCGCATGGGAGTAGCCTAAGAGCTTACTGTGTACGGTGCTGCAGTAAACGTCAGCTTTGCTCATTAGCATGGTATTCAGTACGGAGGCGCTTACTGCTTAACATGTCACTATACTCCTGGCACAAGAGAGATGATGATGACGCAAGTCAGAACGCAGTGTGGATCTCTACCCCACCCATACAATTTTTTTTTCCTCC